>CAJHQQ010001699.1:0-85461 GCA_905132885.1 Moricandia moricandioides
CCAACGATTGATGGTAATGATTCTGCGTTGATCGATGGTTTCTTAAGTCAAGCTTTACGACCTAGTTTGATAATTTTACTAGATTAGCTAAATCAACTCTCGTTTGTTTTGAGCAACCAAGCTCAACAGAATAAATTCCGGTCGTAGACCTTGCTCTTGCTTGCGCCTAACTATCCTATTATCAGGGTTCTAGTTAGCTACTCTAGAACACAAACAATAAACTCAATTGTATTAATAGATCTAATAATGACCCTAACAATTCTATTGTTTGGTTAATCCATCAGTGCCATTAATAAACCGTGAATCTAGTTGGTAACTACTCAGACATAATTAAAGTAAGAATGATAATCTGAATAAAATGCATAGATAAAATATTGGGGTTTCAACACAAATCTCCCTAAGGAGTTATGAATCTTCTCCCTAATTAAATCCTAGAACTATGGTGAGGTGGTGCACACTTAGCCCTCTCACTCACCAATACCAAGCACCACTCTTTCTAGTGCAATACATAAAGTATAAATATGAAACCCTAAATCTTGGTCAAAACTCGTCCAAGGGTAATCTTGTAATCTTGTATCATCTCTCTAACTTGGGCTAGAAAGTTGGTTGTCTGCAAATTGGACATCGAGCGATGGCAGATGTGCAACATCGATCGATCTTGGTCATGTAAAATCGGTCGACGCCTACGTTGTATCATCGATCGATGGTAATCTCGTACTTAGATTCTCTTTAATGATCAGCTACGGATTATTCTTCTCCAAATGCTTCAAAAGCTGCAAGTATCTCCATATATCTCCAAAACGTACCTGGACCCATAAAGACCTCAAAACATAGCCTAAACACACATAACATACCCCAAATAGAGCCTATAACATTGTCTAAAACTGGTAATAAATAGGATATATCATTAGCTACTCTAGAACATAAGCAATAAACAAAATTCTATTTATAGATCTAATAATAACCCTAAAAATTCTATTGTTTGGCTAATCCATCAATACCGTTAATAAACCCTAAACCTAGTTGATAACTACTCAGACATAATCAAAGTAAGAATAATAATCTGAATAAAATGCATAGATAAAAACATTGGGGTTTCAATACAAATCTCTCTAAATAGAATACTCAAGAACCTAGCACTATACGTCTCTGTACGTATGCGTCCTCTCTTCTTTCTCATACATAAAGTATAAATATAAAACCCTAAAATCTAGGTCAAAACTCGTCCAGGGGTAAACTTGTAATCTTGTGTCTTTCTCTAACTTGGGCTTGAAATCGTTTTTCTGCGAATTGGTCATCGATCGATGGCAAGTGGTCAGCATCGATCGATCTTGGTCATGTACGGTCGGTCGACGTTAGGATATTGCCGATCGATGACAGTCTTGTACTTTAACTCTCTCAAAGATCAGTTACGAATTATTCTCCTCTAAATGCTCCAAAAGCTCCAAGTATCTCCATATATATCCAAAATGTGCCTCAAACTTTAAAAACCTTAAAAATAGCTTATACACACATAATAGACCCTAAATAGAGCCTATAACATGGCCTAAAATTGGTAATAAATAGGTTATATCAGCATGTAAAGATATATGACGTGAACGTTTTTATTTTGTACTTTTTAAAAATATTTATTTTAATTAATAAATACATATTAATAAATAGAATTATATAAAATTCAAAATAAATTATAAAAATAAGTAAAAATAGAAAAAAATAGAAGGAAAAAATCACAAAAATAAAGAAAAATCAGGAAATTAAACTAAAATTAAAAAAAAAAGATTAAAGAAATTGAAAAATCAAAAAAAAAAACAAAATTGAAAAGATTAATATTCAACAAAAAAAAACTTAAAAGCCTTATTATATCTCGTAATATCTTGTTGATGGTGATATAATGGAATTCGTCACAATCACCGCTATATCGGTAACCATCATTGTCAATAATTACATGTCGGAATATTTAAAATTTAGCAAATCCGGCTGAGTATTTATAACATATCAGTTGTCCCGTTTTCAATATTACTTATCAATAGTATTCATGATACCATTGAAAATTATGGTTTCCGACATAGCGGTCATGACAATGTCAATATATCCCTTTAAATAACATATCAAAAAAATATAAAAAAATTTTTAAAAGTTTTTTGTGGAATGCTAAATATTTAAATTTTAATTAAAAGAAATATTTTTCAAATTTTCAATTTTTAAATATTTTCTACTGTTTTTGATTTTTGAATATTTTCAATCTTTATTTTTAATTTTTGACCATTTTTTTGAATTTTTAATTTACTCTCTTATTTTTTTACTTTCCTGAATTTTATTTCTAATTTTCAATATTATTGACTTTTATTATTTATTTTGAATTTTTATTTCATTTTAATTAATAATTTTTTTAATATCTGACAAAAAAAAATTAATATAACCGCCACGTCTTCCATTTTTACCTGCTAATGAACAATATTGGTAATAATTTTGACGTAGCGAAAAAGTAAGCTAATTTCAGTGTTTAATGTGTTACTAAATTTATTTTAATTGTTTAAATTGTTAGTTGTTGAGCTTGAAGTTTTGAAGTGCAAACTTTTAGCAACTTGATGATTTAAAATGCAATTTTCCCTAAAACTAAATGCATATAGGTCAAAATTTAATTTTTCAAAAAAATGTTAAGCTTCCAAAATCTAACCCTAAAAATACATACAATACTATAACATATGTTTCCAAACTCTAAACCAAAGAATAATATGACTCACTACATTCACTCATCTATGTTAAAAAATTTAATTTTACTATATCTTAATTTATATCATTTAAAATGTTTAAAATAATATGATTTCAATTTTTCTTATAACAAAATATTTTTATAAAATTTAGAAATTATTTTTAAGATCTACTGTATGAGAAATTTTCCTCGAAATCTTCTAGAAAACTTACAGATCCTTAGAAAACTTTTCAGGGTTATATTCGTAATAATAATTTTTTTTTGTTTGGTCATATGGAGTTGGCTGTAATTTCACTAATCTTTTGGGTTACTTATGCATTTAATTAAAATTTGGGCATATTTTTCAATTAAAATGAAGTTTTGAGTCATATTTAGCAAATTCCTCAATTTATTTTAATTAAAAAAATTAAAAAAATGATAGAGAATATACAAACTGTTAACAAATATTTGTTATTAAAAGCATTATTTACCATATATTTTAATCACATTAGGTAATTCTTTAGTTTTTATTTAAGGAAAGAATCAAAACATAACTTTTCATATTAACAAAAGATTTTACGGTTAGTTTAATGAAAATTATAATTTATAATTAGGTGGACTATCTTATTTTCTACGGACTCTTAATAATCCTTCTCATGAAGGCATGTGTCGTGCCTCAAAGAATTATATATTATCCTTCCAATAATATATTTTTTGAATAATAGTTAGAAATATTAAAATTTTAAATATTAATTTCAAATAATTTGATAAACAAAAATTTCATTATATACTTTTAGAAGAGGTCATAGATTTAAATTAATTCATCATCATAAATCAAGACACTAAAAATTGTTTTCTTACATGGGACCAATATTATAATTGAATTAAATGGTTGTACATTTACTTTTTATTTTATTTTAACACGTGAAAATATAAATATTCTAACTTTTAAGTCTGATTAAAACAAAAAAATAATATATATCATCAACCAATCAAATTATAATAATTTTTGGAAACTACACCTATGAACTACACATAAGCAAAAATCACTCATGAAAATTTCAATTGTTAAAATGAAAGATGATGAAACTAAAATGTAGAAAGAGGTGAGAGAAATGCTCTCAAACACTCCTCCCACGCCCACTGCATCATATCCGATATTGTTTTTGCCATAGATTTAAATTTTGAATCTCTTGACCTTTGACTCCACCGTCTAGCTCCATCATCTTTGTTCTTCTTCCAAAGCTTCCTTTCCCGTATGTGACCTTCGAAACTTTAGCTCATCTTTCAATCGCCGTTGGAAAGATCCTCCTCAGCGATGTAACAAGTAAAAGGACTTGAAGAAGTTTTCTCCTCGAGATCTGGGTATCTTGGTTGAAAGGATTGAGCGAAAATGTATTTTATGACCACCTCCACCGTCTGTCTCCGAAAGCTGCTGCTTCGCTTTCTCGTGTTCACTGCAATTGAGCTTTAAGATTTATTTTTTAACCATTATCGCTGGTGACAAGATCTGTGCAACTCCATCTTCATCGCTCTCCTCAGTCAAGGAACCTTAACTCTGACTTGCGGTTTCTCCTCCTTTCCCTGCGTAAACTATCTTGTATGCAGACGTGCACGTGATTGACATTGAAACTAGATTTGAAGGACATGATATTTTTATGACCTTTGTGTACGGTGACCCAGTTGTTAGACATCGGGACCTAGTTTGGGAACGATTGTCACGCATGAGTACAATTCGGAGTAAAGCATGTTTCATGATTGGAGACTTCAACGAGATCACTGGAAACCATGAGAAGAGGGGAGGAAGGTGTCATTTAGAGAGCTCTTTTCTCCCTTTCCGAATCATATTAGAGAACTGTGGAATGCTTGAGTTTTCATATAAAGGAAACTCATTCTCGTGGGTGTAAAAAAGACGATCCGGAAAAGATAAATGCAAACTAGATAGAGCAATGGCAAATGAAGAATGCCACACCCTATTTACTCATACTATTGTGAAATTCTTACAACTATGGGGATCAGATCTAAGGCCAGTCCTAACACAATTCTAATCCAGTGTCAAGAGCACAAAAAAGAGCTTCAGATTCGATGAAAGATGGATTGAAAAACACTTATTTAAGGAAGCGGTGATTTCGGGATGGAGACAATTTGATGAGATTCCAATCCAGAATTTTCATCAAAAAGTTACCTCGTGTTGAAGCAAGATTAGTACTTGGAAGAAGCAAAACCCAAAAAAAAAAAAATCCGCTGTATTGATAGAAGAATTAAAACATAAGATAGACTTGACTCAAGATGACGATAATTTTACAATGGAAAAATTGGAGGATTTCAGAAGACAATTGATTATGGCATTTAAAGAAGAAAAGATGTTCTGTGAACAAAAACGTAGAGACCGGTGGCATAGAAATGGGGACAAAAACACAAAATTTCACCATGCCACTACAAAATAGTAAAGATCCCGAAATAGAATCATCACTATTAAAGACAAACATAGAAGTTGGTAGAGCTGCAATCGAAGTGGAGAACGGTTTTGTTCAATACTTTTGTGACATTTTTTATACCTCTTCGCCGACAGATCTGGATGCATCCTTCCGATTCATTTCAGAAAAGGTGTCTCATGCCGACAATAGGTTACTTTTAGAGGAATTGTCGAAACTGGAAATTAGAAGAGCCCTCTTCGATATCAACCCAGAGAAAGCACCTGGACCGGATGGAATAACTATTAATTGTATCAGAAATCATGGCGTGAGATGCGTCAAGATATTATTAGATTTGTGCAAGATTTCTTCGCCACAGGAAGCTTCGATCCACTTTTGAACCAGACGAATATCTGCCTCATTCCCATGACATGACTAAGTTCAGACCTATTAGTCTATGCATTGTTAGCTACAAGATTATCTCTAAGCTACTATGCAAGAGACTTATGAGAGTTATTTCGCGTTTGATCTCAGAGACACAATATGCCTTTGTGGCAATACGATTGATTATTGATAACATTCATCTAGCGCAATAAAATTTTCACGCCCTACGGACGAATAAGAGATGTAGAGAAGATTTTATGGCTATTAAAACTGATATGAGCAAAGCTTACGATAGAGTAGAAGGGAGTTCATAGCAGATTTAATGTTAAAGATGGGTTTTGATGAGAGAATGGTTGACCTCATTATGTGTTGTGTAACGTCGATCACATATCAAGTTTTAATCAATGGTGAACCAAGAGGTAGAATTCTACCAAGGAGAGGTTTGAGAAAAGGAGAACCCCTTTATCCCTTTTTGTTCATCATGTGTACGGAGGCATTAATCTCACTCCTAAATGGAGCAGAAGCGGAGAAGAAGATTGTAGGCGTCTGTGTTGCTAGGGAAAGCCCAAGGATCTCACATCTTCTTTTTGCATACGACAATCTTTTCTTCTGTTAGGCAGATGTAAGCCAATGCAGGGAGATCGTGGAAATTTTAGACATATATGGGAGAGCATCATGACAAAGACTAAATGCGAAAAAATCTTCGATGGTTTTTGGAAACCGAATAGATGTTTCTCTGAAGCAAGATATAAAAGAGGTCTTGGGTTTTTCTTGTGAAGGAGGCATGGGGATGTAATTAGGATTTCCTGAGCAAATTGGTGGCTCGAAGATGAAATTTTTCTCCTTCGTACATGATTAACTCAATGGGAGAGTTAACACATGGTCATCAAGACTCATATCCAAAGGAGGAAAAAAAAGTTCAAGTTAAATTGTCGCTCAAGCAGTTCCGACTTTTGTGATTTTGTTCTTCTTGCTTCCACAAGGCATTACTAACAAACTAAAAATAACAATTTCTAAATTTTGGTGGAGTTCAAAAAAAAATAACAGAGGTTTACATTAGATAACATGGGATGAGATCTTTACCCCTAAGGATACGGAGGGACTAGGTTTTTGAGATCTCCATGACTTGAATATAGCGCTTCTTGCAAAAAAAATGTGGAGATTAATTCATTACTCAAATTCTTTATTGGCATGTTTTCTAAAGGAAGGTATTACAATTATACCTCTCATTTGGAAGAATGACGAATATACTCACCATCATATGGATGCCGTAGTATCATGGCATCAAAACATCTACTCATATCCGGTTTACGTAAAACCATTGGTACGGATCGAGATACGAGGGTTAAGAGTGAGCCTTGGTTTCCATACTCAGTTTCTCAACCACCTATACCTTCTGACCACATTGTTTACAGATTACCCCAACTTCTTGTTCAGTCCTTTATTAGGAATGATACCAAGGAGTGGATCTCCAGCTATTACGGGAATTCTTCCACCCAGATGATATCCCTTTGATACTTGGCCTCAAAACTTCTCCCTCTCTAGCTTTGGATGGATATGTGTAGAACCACATAAAATCAGGAGTGTATTCAGTTAATATGGTTATGACCTACGCCGATCGACCAAGCTGAGTCTTACACATGAAATGGTTTTAGAACCAAGCATCACGAGCCTTCAGAGTCATGTGTGGAAGATAATGGCCCCAAGTAATATGTAGCATTTCTTGTGGCAAGTTACTTGGGATGTGTTGCTACGTCACAGAGGCTCATTTATAGAAACTTGGGCACCGATAAGAGTTGACCTAGATGTGTTGGCCCAGTGGAGTCGATTAACCATCTTCTTTTTGAATGCCCCCCATCCATGCAGGTTTGGGCCTTATCAAGAATATTTGTCCCTTCCGAGTTACTTCCCGAGTATATCTATATACCAAAACATGAATTTTATATTTTGGAAGAGAAAAAAGGTGGCTCCATTGAGACCACAATTTGATACTTCCCCATGGATATGTTGGTACATTTGTAAGGAAAAGAATGATAAACTCTTTAATGGGGAAGTCGTATCCCCGATTGAAACTCTCCAACATCCGTCCCTTGAGGCAGAATGTTGGAGAAAGACCAATGAAAAAGAAGAAGCAAATGAGGATCATGAAGAGCCTCCTACTACAGAGGCTGAGATAGTGCCCCCTTGGATACCTCAAATCCCTACCTGCCAAATTGATGCGTGATGGATTGATAATGGCAGTGTCAGTGGCTTAGGGTGGAATCTTAAGGATCCAATGGGTTGTGAATCCTTCGGATTAAGGGTATGCGGCAGGAGTCTCTCGGCTCTACATGCTGAGATGGAAGGCTTACTTTGGGCAGCAGCATGTATGAGTGATAAGAAGATAACCTCGATCCGTTTCGAGACGGACTGCTTGAACATAGTAGACATGGTTACAAATCCAATGGACTATCCAGCATTCACGATGGAGATTGAGGTGTTCCAGAGACTACAAGAGGACTTCAAGGACATGAGTGTGATTCATATTTCTCAGAGTAGGGATGGTCGGGCAGATTTGTTAGCAAAAGAGACAAGGAACGTAGGTCATATTTTCTCCCAAATAGACCAGACACAAACAGACAGATGTGCTCCCCGGAGAATCAGCTTGTCTGTCCATAACTTGGTCTAGCTAAATGAGTAGTTGACAAAAGAAAAACAAAAATCACTAAAGTGACTTCTCAGTTAATATATAGTAGGATATGAATGTAATTCTTTATATAAGAATATGAATTTTTTTAGCACAATATGAAATTATTTATCTTTTTTTCTATTTTAAAAATACTTATTGTTTTATATTCTTTCAAAATATAAGATATAATTAATCAAGCATTATTATTATTTCTATAATTTTGACAAATAATTAGCATAAAATATTGTTTGTTATATCATTTAGACTATTTAGAAAGTAATATTAATTATGTATAGACTTATCTTTTATTTTACATCAAATTAAAATAACTAAAATTAAAAATCATTGACAAATTAAATTATAAAAAATTTCAAGACTTCACCACTGATTAACACGTAAGCAAAAGTCACTAAAATGGCTTCTCAATTAATATATAGAATGATTAGATAATTCTTTAGTTTTTATTTAAAAAAGAATGAAAAATAACTTTTTTAGATTAATAAAAGATTTTATGGTTAGTTTAATGAAAATTATAATTTATATTAAAGTGAACTAACTTATTGTGTAAGAATCATTTTCATGACAACATGTGTTTTGCATAAAATGGTGCAATGTTTCTCTTTTGATATATAAGAGAAACATTTGGCGTTAAAAAAAGGAGAAAAAAGTCAAAAAAAAACTTGAACTTTCAAATTTATGCCAAAAAAAGTTTGAACTTATGTTTGAGCCAAAAAACTTCCAATTATTTTAAAATTGTCTTTTTAAATCCTATATTTTGTTGATTGAGCCAAATTAGAAACCCAATTAAGTCAACAGTTAACTCTTTAAACGGTTGTTAACTAGTAAAACGACGTCGTTTTGAAAATTGATTCACAATTAACAAAACGACGTCGTTTTGTATCTCATCTTTTTTTTTAAAAAAAATTCTTCTTCTTCTTCTCTTCTGCGACAAACCAGAAACAAAAAAAAAGAAACTATCCCCAAATTAAAAACCCTAATCTCTAAACTCTCTCAAATCTCCAATCTCTCCATTCTATAATCTCTCGAGATGAAGACAAGTAGTGGATCTTTCTCCGGCGACAGGTAATGATTCTCATCTGTTTGATTAAGTGGAATTATCATTCTCAACTCTTGTCGGGTTTTAGGTGACGAGAGCATGGTATCGGTTTCTTGTCGAGTTTTATGGTTGTTAATGTTGGTTTTTGTCTTTAACATTGCTAGGAAGCCTCGCTCTATGTCTGAGGAAGGCGAGAGTCATGCAACAAAGAATTATTCAGTGTGTGAGGTTGATGAGATTCGTGGATTTCCGAGACAGTGTTTCTGTGGACGTGGTGCTTCGGTTTGGATATCAAAGACGAAGGAGAATCCTGGTCATTCCTTCTTTCGTTGTCCGAGCTTTAAAGATGTATGTTGAACTAATAATTGATTATTCACTTCTTACCTCATGTGACAATGTGTGTTCTTGTTCATAGGATCATTTGTTCAAATGGGTTGAAAATGCAGTATACGAAGAAGTAGAAGATGCGTTACTGAGAATTGGTAACTTGGAAACAGAACTGAGCAATGTGAAAGCTGATGTTGAAGAGCTCAAGTGCGTGATTCATGAGGTCAAGGATGGGTTAGTGTGTCAGAGAAGAGAAATTAAGAAGCTTAAAGTTATAAGCTACACACTTTTGGTGCTTACCTTCTCCTTCAGTATGGCTATGGTATATGTTTTCGGTGTTGGAAAAGGTGATGAGAAGAAGTTCAGTAGTTTTTAGTGTGTCTTGGATAGTCTGTTATTTGGTGTTTTATGACTTATCTTTTATGGCTATGTTTGGGATTGTATTACATTTGATGTTATGAATGAAACTTTTATTTTGCTCTCTAATGAATTCAAGTTGGTTTAGTAAACAAAACAAACTTTAACGACACATGTATGGTTCATTTTAGAAAACAAAACAATGAAAAACACATACATGCCTATTTCACAAAAAAAAAAAAGAAATCCAAAACCGACAAAATACATTGTGAAGATCATACATTGTGAAAGACAAAAGGAAAATACACAATGTCATGTTCACCCAAAAAACATAAACTTCTAAATATCACACTTGTGAGGGTTGAGATGGCTCTTGAGATAGTCCTTGAGAGAATCATTGTGAGGGTCCTTGTGCTTGAGAGTATTCTCCCTACAACATTAGGTCACAGTAGTTAATCATAACCAAAAGACAAACAACTTGATAAAAGAATACTCATGAAACACACCTACCAAGTCTTTTCTTGGTCGGCTTCTTGGTCTTTTTGGAGCACTCTCAACTGTGTCATTAGGATAAATCACCTTGTTATGACCTTCGGCATGACAATTTGAGCATGTGATGACTCTCCTATCTCGTTTCATCTTGGTAGCCTTGGATGAAGTTTCATTAAGGGCTTTTTTCCTAGCATAATTACTTGGTCTTCCACGGTTCCCTACTCTAAATGGCGGTGGCAAAACTCCTAACTTATTTAACCGAGGCCATAACTTCATACCTTCGACAGGTCTAATCCCACGGGAATGTTTGTCGCCACATTTGATTTGTGTAATAGCCAGCAATATAATCTTCTTTCCTAATCTTTTTGGCTCTAATAACACAAGTAGCATGAATACAAGGGATTCCAGTGAGCTGCCATTTTATACACCCACATGTTTTGAGATCCATGTCCACACGATAAGAAACACCATGGTCATCAATCTCATGCACGTTTCCACAGGCAATTTACCTTCTACATTCTTTAGCTTTCTCTTTGTTGAGTTCAATCTCAGTGTGCACCTTCTTACTAAAATGTGTTTTCAACCTATTTGCAAGAATAACTCTCTTTGCATTACGAACCATACATTGCCTCCTAATATCATGTAGCATGTCAAGTAATGGCTTTTTTCTTGCTTCCCTAATGGTTTTATTGAAAGACTCACAGAGGTTGTTGAGGTTATCATTGAAAAATGACCCGATTCTAAAGAATTCCCTACTCCATGTTCTCGGGTTTTGTAGTTGAAGAGTGTCCCACACACCTTTGTTATATTTCTTCAGTACCTCTAAAGCATCTTCAAACTCTCCTATGGTGTAGCAACCAGCTATTATCCAAAATATACGCTCTAACTCAGGATCCTTGCTGTCTCGTTTCCAGTTTGACAATATGTGTCTTGCACACATTCGATGTTCTGCTTCTGGTAGTTCATTTTAAACATCATTCACTAAGCCCTGCATAAATTATTAAGTAGACATTCAATACATTTTTTATTGAGAAAACAAAATAAATTAAAATTCTAACCTTTTGTTTGTCTGAAATAATGGTGAACTTGGAGCCATCTTGTAACCCCAAATCTTTCTTCAATAATCTCACAAACCACTCCCAGTTTATGTTATTCTCGACCTCCACAAAAGCCCAAGCAATTGGAACTATTCTATTGTCACCATCTCTTCCAATAGCAGCCAATAAATTTCCTTTTATATCCCATTTGAGAAATGCTCCATCTAAACCAATGATGGGTCTACAAGTTTCAATCCATGTCTCTCTTTGAGCTGTAAAACACATGTAAAGACGATCAAATCTCTGTTTGCTCCCTACCACAGGTCCTGGAACAGTCTCAATCTTCATAGTAGAGTACTGATTAGATTTGAGGACTTCAGCTTGATAGTCCCAAATCCGAGAAAAGTGAGCTTCATGGTTGGCTTTCCTTTCTTTGTAAAGCTTAGCCTTTGCTTTTCCACACTGCTCCTCCGTGACAGTGAGATTATATTCTCTCTGTATCTCATTCGTCATCTCTGTCCTAGTAAATTTAGGATTTATTCTTAGTCTTTCCTCAAAGAGTGTGGCAATAGAAGAAGTCTTCAACATCTTCGAGTACCCTGATCTAATGCAACAATGCTCATTCACAAATACCTTCACTTCCATCTTATGTCTTCTTCTTTCATATGAACAATAAATTTTTCAAGGACACTTAGACTCTACATCAGAGCATTTTGCACCAAGCGCCTTAGCACAAGAATTATAGAGCTTGATATCATACCTTGATCGAAGAGAATACCTAAGCAAAGCCACTGTGAAATCAGACGCACATCCATACGTTTTTCCCAAATACGGAAGCTCTTCACAACCAAGTGTATTTGCAACCTCTTCTCTACGCTCAAATTCTTCTTCATCATCATCAGATGACAATGAGTCTGGGATTTTATCATCATCCCAAATATCATCATCACTGTCTCCGTCACTCAAATCACTCTCGTTGCGTGCATCATCTCCAAAGTGAGCGCTTAAATCCTCGACAACTTCTTCTTCGACACCAATACCATTCTGATCAGCCTCATTATCACTTTCATTATCACCTTCATCATCGGCTTCATTCTCTTGTTCGTTTGTAGCTTCTATAGGTTCCCTAACAGTTTCCCCTCCTGCTCCCTCAGTACGAAGAGCCCGAAGTAATCCCATTATCTTTGCCATCCTCTGCGTCGTCAATGAGGAGATTATAGAATGGAGAGATTGGAGATTTGAGAGAGTTTAGAGATTAGGGTTTTAATTTGGGGATAGTTTCTTTTTGTTTCCAGTTTGTCGCAGAAGAGAAGAAGAAGAAATTTTGAGAGAGTTTAGAGATTAGGGTTTTTAATTGTGAATCAATTTTCAAAACGATGTCGTTTTGCTAGTTAACAGTCGTTTAAAGAGTTAACTGTTGACTTAATCGGGTTTCTAATTTGGTCTAGTCAACAAAATATAGGATTTAAAAAGGCAGTTTTAAAATAATTGAAAGTTTTTTTGGCTCAAACATAAGTTTAGCTTTTTTTGGCATAAATTTGAAAGTTCAAGCCTTTTTTTTGACCTTTTTCTCTGCCAACATAAGAGTCTTTTAGTCATGCTTTTTTGACACTTTTAATCATGTTACTATGGACGCATGTTTGGCAATGATTATTTTATCAAAAAGGGTTGGTGGATAGAGATAGTTTTAGATTTCAATATACGATAATAATAGTAGTAGTTTTTTTCAACTACCTATAATTTAGATTTAGCTGTTCGTTTCTTCATACATTTCGCCTCCTATTATTACCATATAGTTTATATATTGTGTCTTAGTCAACTACGCAGTTGATGTTCTGGAGGCAAATATTGTAAATAATTGCTATAAGTTACTAAAAACTACTCCTAATTGATTCAAGCTTCAACTTTTGTTTTCCTTCAAATATTTGTGTTGAAAATGGAGGATTATACTATTTTCTATTCTAGGAAGCTAGCGTTGACTTGCTGTCAAAGGAAAAAACAACGCATACGCAAATATATTGATCCGTTTCGATTGCTATTGTGTCGATGCTTTTTAATTTATTTATTTTTGCCATCAAACCACGTTTATAGATCTATCAATCACTTTTTTTTATGACGAAAAGCTTTTCTATTACTCCAAAACATGAAGTGGTCTGCAAATTTGTCAATCACTTATTATAAACCTAAAATTTCATTTCTTAAATAAGATTTACACTTTTAGCATATATATATATATATATATATATATATATATATATATATATATATATATATATATATTATATATATATATATATATATATTGATCAGAATCGTCAGATGAACGATGTTAAAAATATATGAGTCTGTATCTATAACTGGAAACAGTGACATCCCAACAATTCAATTTTACAAATCAGGAATAGTTGTTGAAAGTTGAAAATCAAAGTCGTGTTGTGGTTTGTTGTTTTGTGTATAGAATTAGCTAGATCAATCTTAAGAGAATTGAAAAAAAAATGAACACTTTAAACTTTTGTTTATCCAACTAAAACTTTTGATTTTTTTGGTTATTTTGGACATGTTTTACTTGTGTAATGGAAAAAAATAGTAAATTAAATTTTAAAATACAATTTTCTTACTGTGACTATTTATATATTTAATTTTTTTTTAAAAAAGTGAAATTATATTTCATTTTATGTCTTAACTTAGCATAAAATATTCATTCTAACCCATCTACATAGTCTAGAAATCGGATATTAAGTATTATACAAAGATCTATTGTTTGTATATAACGCAAAAAGTAATATTTTATATATTCTACCTTTGCTATAATTCATTTGGTTTCTGACAAGATGTCGTTAATCTACCTGAAGCTTGATTACAAATTATAGAAATAACTCTACGATTTGCCTTATCTTGTTTGTGCATCATAACATTTTTCTAGTTATTATTTAATGCTACGCCTAGGTTTCCCACCCACTGCACAGTGTACTAGTCAACGTAGGATACATATTATAGCCAAATAAAAAAAAATATGGAAACTTTCATATTTCGTCTAATATATTTTCTAAATCTACACAATATATACCATAAATCTTGCACAATATATTCTCTCTCTTAAGTTAAAAAAGCATCAAAATTGCTCTTTCCTTCACTCAAACCCAAGTTATTCAAGAAAAAACTACACACGTAAGCCACTAGACCACATAGATTCACACTGCTTTGATACGATACTAGTTTATATACTATTAAGTATAATAAAAATCTTATAACTAAACAACGATTAATTTATGAGTTTTGTATATATTGCATTTGTATATAACATGGTCAAAAGTGCACGTTTGAAAGTTTAAGACAAAATCATAAGGATATTTCTGTGAATTCAGAATTATTTGGGAAAACATTAAAACAACAGAAAATTCAGCGACCAAGGCTGAAAATAGGAATACTCGATGTTCTAGATTGCACAATTGAAATATTGAAGTTAATTCAAAGAGTAACATGTATAAACAGAAAGTTGTGGGACAAATCCGTGATTATTCAAAAGTTTGAGGACCTATCTTGCAAAATTACCCAAACTGGCCATAGGTGCTCTTCGACGGGTTTTCCTTCGATCTATGACCGCAAGGGCTATTCCAACGTAATGGAGAAAGTGGAGTGAAGTTGAGAGCACGACGAGATTGGAGCTTTTAGATAGGGGAAAATGTCACAAACACTCTCAAAGTCACGAGTGTCACACATGGCACTGATAACTGAGTCGAATAGTGATAGAGATGGTATAAACCCAAGTTTCATCTTGGCCTATTTGAACACTGAGTGGAGCGAATAGGTCATGAGCTTAAGTGATCCAAAAGCTTGACCCAATTTTATACTTATGTTCTTCAATTGTAAATAGTGATGAAAGAGGTGGATGAAGAGAGAAGAAGAAGAAGCTAGAAGATATGAAATATTATTTCACCATGGAAGAAGAGAGAGAGAGTTCGACGACGACAAATAAAGAATTGGAGATTTTTCTAGGGTTAAAGAGAAATAGTATTTGTCTTTTTAATGTTAAAAATGTACAAATTAAATTAAATAACAAATATCATGTTTAAATTATATTTAATTTAGATTAGTTTAAGGGTATAATGGTGTTAACAGTAATTAAAATTCTAATGTGACAAAAAATCTTAGGAGGACAAACCCAACTTCTAAGTGTCCAATTTTTCCAATTTTTTCATTAATTTAATATTTTCTAAGAATAAATAATTTATCACCGAAAATAAGTGTTTTATCTAAAAGAAGAAGTGTTTTTATGAAATGAAATGATATTTTTTTTATTCTAATCTGAAAACTCGTAAAGATATAGTATAAGTTTCTATCCCGAATTTTGAAACTATAAAAAACAAGTATCATCTGAAAAGGATTTTAAAAATAATTCTATAATATTGTACCTTTTCCAAAGCTCTGTGTACATGCAAATTCAGAATGGGTATCTTAGAAATTTATTTCACTCTAAGATAATCAATTATTAAGTTTCAAAATCCTAAAATTTTCAATATTGTCTTTCAAAATAGTTTTTAGTTTTTATTTTATCTTTTCAACTATCTACACCTGCGAATTCATTTAGATATGAATTTTTAATTAACTTCGATTAAGAGAATTTTAAAAACGTACCTATAATCTTGTTTAATTGGGACTTGTTTGATATGATTTTTTGGTTTTTATTTAAATTTTGATAAAAAAAAATTTATAACTTAGGAATAAATCTCAAGATCAAAAAAATCCAGATTATTTTTTTGGGGTTGCGTAGTAGGTTTGCACACCAAACTTGCAAATGGATCGAAATCAAAGGTCCATATTCGTAAGGGATGTTCTGATACAATCGTACGATAGTTCCCTCTAAACAGGGTTTTAACTTGCAACAGAGATGTAGGAAATAGACTGTCTTTACCATTGAAGAAATATGTGTGTGTTTGTTTAAAATCTACAATTGGACATGTTATTAGTTGGGCTTTAATGGGTTTCCCCGAACTGATTCTTTGTTTATATATTCTATAATAAACTAATCATATCATCATAACATAATTAACAAATAAAAGGGTTTATTCAATTTATAAAATGATGATTAATTAATAAATAAAGTTTGTAACAATCTATACTATTAAAATAGAAGTACAAATAAGAATTATCCCTTAAACTTATAACTTATGTACAACTTTGTGCCACTAAAGTTATTAAATGAACATAACTTTAAGTAATCCTTGTATTTTCCAAATTTAATGAAGTAATAACTACTCCTAATTATATGCTTTTCATGTCTTTTACAAAATTAATAAAAGATTTCCTAAGTTGAATTCATAATAAATTTAGTATAAATCTTTTAGCTTCCCTAATGCATATCAATATAAAAAACATTAACGCATATCATTAATATATCCAAAATATTTATTTAACAATATAAGTTACATTTTTCTTACTCCCCCCTCCCACCAATGTCATTCTTCTTTTTCCTTTTTTCTTTTTCTTTTTGAACAAATTCTTCTTCTTCACAAATATAAATATATTATTGTTTTAAATCTCGTGTCTTTGTAGAGGTTGATCTCGAACTAGGTTAGATGAGAGAGAGATAGGCGGCTAGGTTTAGATATGAATGTGTGTGTAAGACTTGTTCTTATTGTATTGCTTGTGTATCACTTAAGTACAATAGGGCCACATATATATATGGCCTCATGGCCGACTTTCCCACATCTTATACTCGATGTGGGACAAGTCTACAAAGGGGAAAACTCGGCCAAGACAAATGGAAAGATGGGCTTGAAGTAAAATGGAAAAGTCTTGGTCGGTTGGATAAGGCTGGCCCATCCGTGAATCATATGGGCCAATGGTCCAAGTATCGACCAAGAAGATAAAGCCCACTTATGTGCATTCCAAAACCATAAGGTTTACAACACTCCCCCTGAATGCCATAACCATCTAGAGTTCGTAATGCGTTTGGTATACTGCCTCGTTAAAACCTTTCTATGGTAAACCCAAAACCCAATGTGGTAAAAAGGGAAGCCATAGACAGGAAAAAGAGTACAGCCGCATTACTCCCCCTGAAGTGAACATCACTGAAGGCTTTTCAATGATCGCATACCAATCTGGAACATAAGCTTCTTGAGCGTGCAAGTTGGTAATGCCTTGGTGAAGAGGTCGGCTGAGTTCTCACTGGATCTGACTTGGAGTACCTTGACCTCTCCTTCTTTCTGTAGATCATGGGTGAAGAAGAACTTGGGGAGAACATGCTTAGTCTTGTCACCCTTGATGTATCCATCCTTGAGTTGGGCTATGCAGGCCGCATTGTCTTCATAAAGGATGGTTGGTTCATCCTTCCCGTCCGTGATCCCACATGATGTCCGAATTTGATGTGTCATGAGTCTCAACCAGACACACTCCCTACTTGCTTCATGGATAGCCAATATCTCTGAATGGTTGGATGATGTTGCTGATATAGTCTGCTTGACTGATCTCCATGAAATGGTTGTGCCTCCATATGTGAAAACATAACCTGTTTGGGACTTAGCACTGTGTGGGTCGGATTGAAAACCTGCATCAGCAAAACCAATCAAACTTTCTTTGTTTTGGTTAGAATAAAACAATCCTACATCCTTAGTTCCTTGTAGGTATCTTAGGATGTGTTTGATCCCATTCCAATGCCTTATGGTCGGACATGAACTGAACCTGGATAAGAGGCTCACAGCAAAACATATGTCCGGCCTAGTATGTGTAGTCAAGTACATCAAGGCACCGATGGCACTGAGGTAAGGATACTCCGGACCGAGCACCTCTTCATCCTCTGCCTTTGGTCTAAACGGGTCGGTTTCAAGACCAAGGGATCTTACGACCATGGGACTACTAAGTGGATGACATTTATCCATCTTAAACCTTTTAAGAACCTTCTCTATATAGGTCTTTTGGTGCACAAGGATTCCATCATTAAGATGTTCAATTTGTAGTCCCAGGCAAAACTTGGTCCTTCCCAAGTCTTTCATCTCAAATTCTTTCTTGAGATACTCAACTGTTTGAGAAATTTCTTTGGTCGTTTCAAAGATGTTCATGTCATCAACATATACGGCTATGATTACATAGCCTTGGCTTGATTTCTTAATGAATATACATGGGATTACTTGATCATTCTTGTAGCCCTCTTTCAGTAAGTATTCACTTTACCGATTGTACCACATTTGACCTGATTGTTTTAATCCATACAAAGCTTTGTTAAGCTTGATGCAATGTTTTTATCAAGAACCTTTAGCATTCTTTGGTATTTCAATACCATCTGGTACTTTCATGTATATTTCATTATCCAGTGGTCCATAAAGATATGCGGTTACTACATCCATTAACCGTAAATCCAAATTTTCTCTTATGGCCATACTTATTAGGAATCTGAATGTTGTTGCATCCACCACGGGAGAATAAGTCTCCTCATAATCGATTCCTTGTCTCTGTGAGAATCTTTGTGCAACAAGTCGGGCCTTATACCTCACGACTTCACCATTTTCATTTCTCTTTCTCACAAAGACCCATTTGTAACCCAGTGGTTTTATATCATTTGGTGTTCAGATTATAGGACCTAAAACACCTCTCTTCTTAAAAGAGTTTAACTCCACGTTTATGGCTTCTTTCCACTTAAGCCAATCTTTTCTTTGCATGCATTCATATATTGACGTGGGTTCTAGATCCTCATTATCATCTTTAATGATCTCAAGTGATACATGGTACGCGAATATATCATCCATGTCGACATGCTTTCTGTTCCATTGTTTTCCAGACATGGTATAGTTTATAGAGATCTCTTCATTGTCCGGAGGTTCAGAACCCTGAGTTTTGGCGTCCCAAATCTCATTAGGCCCCTTAGCATCCGTACCAATGCTCATGTCTGTGGATGCTGGTACGTCCGGACCATGTCCGGACGTTGGTTCGTCCACGTCCCGGAGCCTTGGGACAGGTGGATCGACCACATCGACCAGATCCTTTTGCCCCTCGACCACGGTTGGTTTTGCACCTTTCTTAATTATGCGAGGGTTCTTATCTTTGGAACCAATTGGTCTGCCACGTTTGAGACGTGCTTTAGACTCTGTAGCCACTTGGTTATGTCCCTTTTGGACATCTATTCTTATTGGTGCATTAGCAGCTGGTATATATGACTTGGTCATTCTATTTGGGTCAGCAAAGGAATCTGGCAATTTATTAGCTAGCTCTTGTAGATGTATAATCTTTTGAACCTCAAGATCACATGCTTGAGTTCGAGGATCTTGCCATGTGATGGATGTATGATTCCATGTGATTTCTTTTACCAGCCTGCTATTATCTCCTCCCAATGTCGGATACTCAGATTCCACAAAGTGGCAATCCGCATACCTGGCCTTAAATAAATCACCCGTGGTTGGCTCGAGGTATTTTATAATTGAAGGAGAATCATATCCGACATATATTCCCATCCTTCTCTGAGCTCCCATCTTTGTTCTTTGTGGTGGAGCTATTGGATAATAAACAGCACATCCAAATGTTTTTAGATGGGAGATGTCTGGCTCTCGACCCATTAAGAGTTGGGATGGTGAATATCTATGCTCACTGGACGGTCTGATGCGTATTAGTTCCGCAGCATGTAGTACTGCGTGTCCCCAAGCTGTGGTTGGTAAGTTACTTTTCATGAGTAAGGGTCTAGCAATCATCTGAATTCTTTTAATAAAAGATTCAGCTAGACCATTTTGTGTATGGACATGTGCCACGGAGTGTTCAACTGTCACCCCCATGGACATACAATACTCATAAAAGGCTTGGGAAGTGAATTCACCAGCATTGTCAAGACGTATAGTCTTCAAAGGAAAGTCTGGAAAGTGTGCTTTCAATCTGATGATTTGAGCAAGTAGTCTAGCTAAGGCTAGATTTCGTGTGGACAATAAACACACATGGACCATCTTGTGGACGCATCAATGAGTACCATGAAGTACCTAAACGTTCCACTTGGTGGATGTATTGGTCCACAGATGTCACCTTGAATCCTTTCCAGAAAACCTATGGTTTCCTTTGTTATTTTGACTGGTGATGGTCTGACTTGGAGTTTCCCTTGTGCACATGGCACACATGTATGATTCTTAGGGACAACTCGTCTACCTTTAAGGTTATGACCATTTGAATTCAGGATAAGTCTACGCATCATAGATGTCCCAGGATGCCCTAACCGGTCGTGCCACAAGTTGAAATTCTCTTTGAATTCCTTGCTTATTATAGCATTGGCTTCGACCACACTGATCTTGGCATAGTAAAGACCAGTGGCCATAGCTGGTATCGTTTCCAAGACCTTCTTATGGTCATGGTCGAGTTCATAAATGTTCAAGAACTCTTTGGCTCCTTCTCCAATAGTCTCAATGTGTAGACCATTCTTGCGAATGTCTTTAAAGCTCAAAAGGCTTCTCATTGAATCTGGAGAGTATAATGCTTCATCTATTTCTAGATGTGTTCCATTTGGTAATAGAACATAAGCTTGGCCGTAGCCTTTTATCAATGATGATACACCAGCTATTGTGTTTACGTTGGCATCTTTCAATGTTAGATCAACAAAGAATTCCTTATCCCTTAGGATCGTGTGGCTTGATCCACTATCAACCACAAGTGTGTCCATACTTCCTTTCATTCTAGACAATAAAATATAGTCTGAATCATTATATTATTATAATGAAAGGAATAACAAAGTTTTATAAAATAAAAAACTTAGAAATATAAAAGCCTAAACACCAAAGCATCACTTTATTCTACTTGGTTATCCTTCAGCATATCTGAGGTTTCATGATCCATGGGATCATCTTTGCTATGATCAATTTCGTGATCCATAAGGTCATCTTGGTTGTGATCAAAGTCACCCTCATCATCCTGATACATCATATGAGCTTCTGGATTCTTGCCTTTGAGACTCTCTTGATAGAGGTCGACCAGATGCTTAGGTGTTCGGCAATTCTTTGCCCAATGGTTTATCATTCCGCATCTATGGCAAGGTGAACTTCCAGGATTCTGTAGCCTTGAAGATGTCCCATTGCCTTTGCCTCTACCTCGTCCATTATTGGACTGGTTTGGACGGTCATAAGGGGTAATACGCCCTTTTGCCATGGCTACCACGTCCACGTCCTCGCACTTGACCTCCACGGCCGCGTCCTCGCCCATATGAGGAACTGCGACCTCTTTGGTCATGCTGGACATGGTTGGCCTCAGTACCATCCTTAGGCTGGGCATGATTTGCCTCAGGGACAGGCTTAGTACTTGGGGGTCTAAGCTCACTGTTCTTCAAGAGCAGCTCGTTGTTTTGTTCTGCAAGCAATAAACAATGAATGAGTTCACTGTAGGTTTTAAATTCCTTTTGTTTATATTGTTGCTGAAGCAACATATTGCTTGAAGACATTGTATGGAATGTCTTTTCTAACAACTGCTTATCAGTTACAATCTCGCCACATAGCCTCAATTTTGAGACTATCCTGAACAAGGCTGAGTTGTACTCATTCACAGACTTGAAGTCTTGAATCCTGAGATGTATCCACTCATAGGTGGCTGCTGGAAGAACCAAAGTCTTCTGATGATCATATCTCATCTTAAATTCTTTCCATAGCTCATATGGATCATTCACTGTGAGGTATTGAGTTTTCAAGCTTTCCTCAATGTGATGTCGGATGTGCATAAGGGCTTTTGAGTTCTCTTTCTTATTAGCATTGTTTCCCTCAACGATACAATGCTCTAGGCCTTTGGCTCCAAGAGATATCTCAATGTCTAATGCCCATTGCAAGTAATTGTCACTTTTGACACTGAGGGGTGAAAAGTCCAAGTTTGTGATGTTTGGCATCTGAAAATAAGATTCAGATTGTTTAGGTCTTATTATATCTCATCTCTTGTCCATTTAAAATCGTAATGAAAATCAGTTTTAAAACCGATTGGACAAGCACATGGTATGGCCGTACCTCGTGGTACGCTTCATCGACCCATGTGGTTCGTGGTCTAACCGCACGTACTGGTGCGGATCATCGACCATCGCGATCTAGCCGTACCGTGTACGCATCATCGATCGTTGCGGATCACGGTCTAGCCGTACCTGATGGTACGCATCATGACCTTCACGGATCGTGGTCTATCCGCATGATGCGGGTCATCGACCATCCGTGTTCGTGATCTGGTCGCGGGTCGTGGTCTATACGGATCATCGCGGGTTGTACCGCATGGTACGTAACTGGTCGTACCGCATGGTACATGCCATCTATCATCCGCGTTCGTGATCTGTTCGTAACGCATGGTACGTACCATCGACCATCCGCGGTTGGTGGTCTAGCGTCATCGACCATTGTCTAGGTCTAGCATCATCGACCAATGCATGTAATTTCATGCAAAAACAAACTTTCCTTATTCATTCTAGGGTTTTAGGATTTAAATCTTATACTTTTAGAAATTTGGATAATTTCCTAAACCAATATGAACTAGGTTTTCCTTTTAGATAAGATTTCCTTTTTTAGATAAGATTTCCTTTTTTGGATTTTCCTAAACCAAATAAATTTAGGTTTCCTTTTAAGTTTAAGGTTTTCCTTTTATGATTAGGTTTTCCTTTTTAAGATTTTCCTTTTAGATTAGGGTTTCCTTTTTAGAAATTTCCTTTTAGTTTAGGTTTTTCTTTTTAGAATTTTTCCTTTTAGATTAGGTTTTCCTTTTAGGTTATAAGGTTTTCCTTTTTTGGATTATGTTTTCCTAAATCGGATTGATTTAGGTTTTCCTTTTTGGATTAGGGTTTAGAAGTTTCGATTGTCTAGCAACCTAACAATGAACATCTAGCAACCTAATGGTTCGATTTCAATCTTTCACAATGACAAAGTTCAAAAACCAAACCGCAAAAACCTCAACATAAGCTTTAGAAATCGGATTGAAACTTTAGGTTTAAAACCGATATGAACCTCAAGATTAAGTTTGATAACTTACCTTAATCCTTGTCGATTTGCTCCTTGGCTTCCTCTAAGGAACCTTGAATAATCAATCAAAGAAAGATTCAAAGTAGATTAGTCTTTAGACTTAAGGATCAATCGATCAAAAATTAAGAGAGAGAGAGAGGTTCGGCGATTAGGGTTTCCGGGTGGTGTTGGAGTTGTTCCGGCTTTGAGGCTTTGAACTTGAACTCGAGATGGTTGGGCTTAGAGTTGGATCGTGCTGATAATGTGTTTTAAATCTCGTGTCTTTGTAGAGGATGATCTCAAACTAGGTTAGATGAGAGAGAGATAGGCGGCTAGGTTTAGATAGGAATGTGTGTGTAAGACTTGTTCTTATTGTATTGCTTGTATATCACTTAAGTACAATAGGGCCACATATATATATGGCCTCATGGCCGACTTTCCCACATCTTATACTCAATGTGGGACAGGTCCACAAAGGGGAAAACTCGGCCAAGACAAATGGAAAGATGGGCTTGAAGTAAAATGGAAAAGTCTTGGTCGGTTGGATAAGGCTGGTCCATCCATGAATCATATGAGCCAATGGTCCAAGTATCGACCAAGAAGAGCCCAATTACATGCATTACTATAAGTTTTACCAAATTTAAAGCAAAATTTCCATTTATATTGTTTATTTATATTTTCTTGAGTATTATTGTTAAGTGTTTGTATATTTTTGAACATCATTTCCATTCTTAACAAACTATAATTTTAACATACATATTTTTAAAATTATTCTCTATTATTTAAAACTGAATCAGTTATTAAAACTTATGATCATTCCTTTTTTGGTAGGAAAATATAAATACTTCCTATAATTAAGCTTATTTATAAATAACATTCTATGCATATACGATATTCTCTTATACTTTTTGAATTTTAATCTTATATTAAATCAGAAATAAAATACTCGGCTTAAAACCACGATCAAAATATACGGGTCAAAAATAATGATTGAAATATCTATTTACACATTTTTACGCTCTTTCAAATGTAAAAACATGCACATGTCAAAAACTACAATCAAAATATAAATATGAAGTTATATTTATTGAAACTGTAAAATATAAATATTCAATTTACATAATATATAAATAAGAAAATTGAATTTTTAATACTGAACTTTCAAAAATAAGCTAAAAAAACTCGAACTCCAAAACAAGTCATTTAAGCCACAAACTCCTAGTCAAACACAACAAAACCATGAACTTTTGTTGACCAATCCCTTTTACCATCCTAATTAATTATCTGTTAAATGTCGTTTAACAGACAAAATTATTTTAAAAAAACAAAAAAAAAAACTATCTAAACACGAAAAAATCCCTAATTCAGTTCCTTAAATCCCTAGTTCCTCATCTTTTGTTTCTCAATTCCTCTCCTTAAACAAATCACAAACTCAGAAATCGTTTCCTTTTTTTTTATCTCTCTCTAGCATCATGAACCGTGGGCTTCCCTCAAATTGTGGCTATGGAGCAAGGATTACGAAGTTCACATCAAGCACCCAAGACAATCTCGAACGTCCCTTCTTCCGTTTTGAAACCAGAGGAGAGGTAAAGTGATTTTTTTTTGTAGTGACTTTGATTTTATGTATTGTGAGCATAGTCCATAATGTGAATTTGATTTTTTCTTCATTTTAAAGGATCACTTGTTCAAATGGGTGGAAGAAGCTGTACTTGAAGAGGTTGAAGATGCATTGCCTAAAATAGAAGTCCATGAAACCGAGATTATGAAGATGAAAGAGGAGCTTGAAGATTTGATGGAATTTCCTTTGAACAACAAAATCGAAATGGAGAAGAAAGTCATAATCAACGGTCTTGTGGTGTATGATGCCTTTGTTAGTTTAGCATTTGGAGCATATATGCTTTACTAATGTGTTTTGTGATTTATGTTTGTTTATGTATTGTCCTTTGGAATGTGTGGGGTTATGTTAAGAGATTATGTTGGGACATGCTTATGTATGAGATTATGTTTGCTTATGCTTATGTGTTTTTGGTGCATTCTTCTTCGATTTGTTACTCTGTAAACACAATCCTAGACAAAAAAAAATCTTAAACATAAATCATCCATAACATAAGACAAAGCATCCAAAAGAGAAAGGAAAAGCATCCAAAATACCATAACACAAACACAAAATCATCGAAAACATAAGACAAATCATCAATTACACAAGACATCCGTGACAAGAAAAAATAAAACTGAGATTTCGACAACCGCAATCACCTCAACATATTTGTGGTCCTTGATGAATCTCTTGTGATGGTTCTTGAGACATCCCTATCACTTCCGATGTTTCTCCCTAAACAAAAGAAAAATGAAGAACAATTACTATACTAGCTTAACAATATGTAAAGCGATTTCTTAAGATGTAAATGTACTTGAGAGTGAAGTCTTGGTCATCCTCTTGACCTTTTTGGTGGTGGCTCAACAGTTGCGTTTGAGCATGTATTTTTGTTGTGGCCTTCTTGATGACAATTAGAACATGTGATCACAGGCCTCTCCCTGGATAACTTTGTTGATAAAGAAAATTCATTCTGGTTATGGTTATCCGAGATTATGGTTATCTTAGCACCATTCTCTAGTCCGAGATTATGGTTATCTTAGCACCATTCTCTATAGATAACTCATATGTATTTTATACCTTTTGCTTGTCTGAGATTATGGTTATCTTAGCACCATTCACTAGTCCCAAATCAGCTTTGAGAATCTTCACAAACCATTCTCAATTGATATTATTCTCAATCTTGACCACAACCCATGCAATTGGCACTATCCTATTGTCTCCATATCTTCCTACATAAGCTAGTAGATGGCCTTTGATATCCCACTTCAAAAAGGCACCATCTAACCCAATAATAAGCCTATAACTTTCTATCCAAGTTTCTCTTTTCACTATATAACAAATTTACATGCGATTGAACCTTTGCTTGCTTGTTGGAGTTGCCCTTAGAATAGTCTCAGTCACCACCGTAGAATATGGGCTTGTTCTCAAAACCTCTACCTTATAATCCCATATGCGAGAGAAGTGTGTTTCATGGCCTGCTTTCCTTTCTCGGTACAATTTCGACTTGGCTTTTGCACATTGCTCCTGGGTGACAATCAATTTGAAATCTCTCTTTATCTCATCAGCCATTTTCTTCTTGGTGAACTTCAGGTTTATACTTAATCTCTCTTCAAAGATTGAAGAAACTGATGACCTTTTTAGCATCTTTGAATAGCCCAATCTCAAACACATATGCTCACTCATGTATACTTTAATCTGCATTTTGTACTTTCTCCTCTCATAAGAACAATACACTCTCAATGGACACTTTGTCTCTTTGTCTTAAGACTTTGCACCATGCTGTTTTTATGAAGACTTGTAGAGCTTAATATTTTACTTTGTTTGTAAAGAGTACCTTAGCAATGAAACCTTGAAGTTAACAGCACTGTTGAACGTCTTCTCTAGGAACAAGAGCTATTCATTGTCAATCATGTTGGCACGCATCTCTCTACGCTCCACAGCGTCTTCATCGTCATTGGATGATAATAAATCAGGAATGATATTTTCATCCAAATGTCATCACCACTATCTGCATCACTTTCTTCTTTTACTTGTCTAGCAACATCCCCAAAGTGAACAATTAAATTTGCACAATCTTCTTCATCAACTCTAATTCCATTGTCCTCGTCTTCTTCTTTTAACTGATCATCATCATCATCCACAATAGGCTCACAATCATCTTCACCAGTTGCTTCTCCTTTTCCATTTCCTCCATTATTTCCTCTTGGAACCGTTTCAACTGTAGTCTCTTTGGCTCCTATTTCTCTGCCTCTAACATTTTCAGAGATTTTTTTCTCTAACATTGTCGAATCTACTTGACTCTCCTCTGTACTGTGAGTGCGCCGTCATGAAGGGATTTTATCTTTTTTTCTTTGGACCCATCTTCCTCTATAGAGCTCTAAGTTTGTGATTTGGGAAACAAGAGATGAGAAACTAGGGATTTAAAGAGCGAAATTGGAGATTTTCAGGTTTAGATTAGTTTTTTTTTTGTTTCGTCAAAACGATGTTGTTTAGTGACTAAACGTCTGTTAAGCGACAATGAATGGATAACTAATTAAGATGTTAAAAGGGCTTGGTCAACGAAAGTTCATGGTTTTGTTGTGTTTGACTAGGAGTTGGTTGTTTAAATGACTTGTTTTGGAGTTCAACATTTTTAGTGTTTTTTTTTAAAGTTTATGATTAAAAAGTAAATTTTCCCTATATAAATATAATATAAATTAGCATGTCAATAAAATATTTTATGCATATTCATATAAATAATAAGCCAATGCAAATCTAATATGATAAATATATGATAAGAAATATGGGTGATACAGTTGACATTTAAGAAAAATAAAATAAATTTATTGAATATAAATTATAAAATTAATGTGTGTAGAAATATCATATTCAAACAATTATTTAATACACATAAAGATAAAAATATATACAATATTTTGTAGAAAACAAATATTCACTTGAATTTTTTTTTAAAAGAATATATGTGCGGTCGTACGGGTCAAACTGTAATTAATATGAACGAAAGTACATTTGCGGACAAACTCATTATTAAAATAGAATGCAACATGTTTGCTCTGTGTTTTTTAATCTACAATTTCGCCAGAGCCGTAATCGGTTCTCCAGCTGATTCTTGGTTTATATATTCAATAATAAAACTAATCAGATCATCTTAACAAAATCTCTTATATATTAAAAGAGAAGTATTAGCATTTAATACGTTCACACTATAATTTTAGAGAAAGGTGACGTGTCAGCACGAGAGTGTTTTAAAAAATGTCTTGTTGATGTGTCAGAAGGAGAGCGATTTAGCATTAAATACAAAATTTTGGTGCAATTATGAAATCATGTTGTTCTTCATATTTTCGAGACATCCACTTTCATAATCCACTTGCAATTATATGAACACATTTTCCACTTCCATATTATTTCAAATGAAATACAGAGTTACTTCACAAGAAATGATAATGTCAAAGAACAAAGAACTAGATGTGTGTATCGCACAGTAACAATGGAAGGTAACTCATGACAAAAAAATGATGGTATGATAAAGGAGAATATGAGAATAACTCACAAAACTACGCTGTAGAGGTGTGTATTGAATAGTAACAATGGAAGGTAAGGCATGACAAAATATGAAGGTACAATCTTGGGATAGCATTGCAAGCTTGTGAGATAGCATTGCAAGGAGAATATGAGCATAACTCACAAGACTTCACTCTAGAAAATGAGTATCACTGCATGATATTGCCATTGATGCTCCAGGACTTGAGTGTATGTATGCAAACGAAAATTCAGATATTGTGCTTAGAGACAACTCATGATACAAGTTTTATTTATAAGTTGTCTTCGTTTTGGCAGGAGTAATTATTTCATATTTATTTCAAAGTTGTCGTGTTGTCATGCATGGAAAAGACAGATTAGTGATGTTAGTCCTCTTGAAATCGTTGCCGTGCATAGAAAAGACCCAGAAAAGCTTTCTTGTGAGCTAAGGATTACACCAAGTTAGGGTGCATGTACATAGCTTAAGAAGTTCCACAAAGAGACATCATATTGCCTTTTATTTTGTATACAATATTCTTGCCTTGTGTCAACATTATGCATCTAAAGAACGTCATGTAGGAAGATGATTTGATTATGGAGACTTTAATATCGAGCTGTCAAGTTATCGAAGAGTTGACCATATTAGTTGATCCCACTGAATTTTTGGAAGTCCGTGTTCGTTCCCAGTCACTAAAGAGATTAAAAATGAGTTGTGAATGTGACGCTTATCATTATTGTCATGATGTTGCAATTGATGCAAATAATCTGTTTTTGATTCTTGAATTATAGCTGATAGAACCATTCTTAGGTTTGAAATCTACGTGCATCATATTGTACGTTCCAACATGCAGTATTAAAAATAAATTTCTATTATTATGGTTAAGACTTTAAACTGAAATTCCAAAACCGGTTTAGTAGAAAATGAATGGAACCGATGCGTGTGTCTGAAAATAATCTATTTATGATTCTTGAATTATAGCTAATAGAACCATTCTTAGGTTTGAAATCTACGTGCATCATACTGTACGTTCCAACATGCAGTATTAAAAAAAATTATATTATTGTGGTTAAGACTTTAAACTGAAATTCAAAAACCGGTTTAATAGCAAACGAATGAAACCGATGCGTGTGTCTGTAAACAATTTTGATGCCTTGAGTGATAGGCAAGGTTGATTAATTATAGGATATTTGCATATATTTCATATCTTTGGGTTTATGGCAATATATACATTGAAGTGTGCTGATCATGACAAAAATATATGACATTTAATTCATATTTTTGGACATACATCGTGCTTTGCAAACGGTTTTTTATACCTATATATGTCTCATGTATCCCATCTTTTTAGTCAAAGCCTAAACACAAAATCTAAGCAAACATAACTCATTCTTTAATAATGGTTGAGATAACTACTGTGTCGATCTGAAACCGTTTAAGTCTATGTGGAAGATTAGGGTGAAACTTAGGAATTGTAGGGAGCTTTGAGTACTTTATTTATGGAAAACTCTTTTATTTTAGATGCATCGGAGGTAAAGTGTTATACATTATAATTGGTTTAACCTGTTACACAATTACACTGTTTTCCCAAGTTTGTTTTGTACTTTTTAAAAAACTTTATTTATTACAGGGTTCTCTAATGTTGTCTAGAGAGTCTTCCCAGGAAGGTGAAGCAATGAAATTGACTCTTGCAAAGCACCGAGGAACAACCGTGTTTAACTTGGAGGAATACATTGAGGAGAATTTGGTAACAAGGTATGTGTGTTTAGCTCGGATCAAGATTGAAAAGGAAGACAAAAGTGGCTAAAAGAAATGCTAATTTGCCAGTCATTTTTACAAAGGCTTTCGCTATGTTTTGTTTTTTTACTATAGTGCAATTGTCTTTTTAGTGTTTTTGGAAATATATTTATTGTCTATGTATTTATTCTACAATGTAAACATAATATTTAAACAGGGAGTAACAATAGAAGGAATAGTAAACAGAGAATAAAAATATAAGAAATCTTAAACTATTCTATTTTCTCTATATACAAAGATTGATTTAAAAGAAATAGAGAGAGAGGGAGGGAGAGGGGGAGAGAGAGAGAGGGAGGGAGAGGGAGAGAGAGAGAGAGAGAGAGAGAGAGAGAGAGAGAGAGAGAGAGAGAGAGAGAGAGAGAGAGAGAGAGAGAGAGAGAGAGAGAGAGAGAGAGAGAGAGAGAGAGAGAGAGAGAGAGAAATAGAGAGAGAGAGAGAGAGAAAGAGAGAGAGAGAGAGAGAGAGAGAGAGAGAGAGAGAGAGAGAGAGAGAGAGAGAGAGAGAGAGAGAGAGAGGTTATGATTTTATTCTATATTTCTTGAATAGTATAGAAAACAATAAAATTATAATTTATATGAATAAGAAATAGAACTATACTATATAAATGTGTAATATAATATAGATTTAAAACTTAGTTTATGTAATATAAATTAAATTTATAAAAATATATGTCTGTTTTTAAATTTTTAAATCATATTATATGTAAAAAAAATCTATGATTTTATTATGGAAAATATAAAACTAAATAATTATATTAGATAAAATTAATAGCTACTAAAAACAGAAGGGGAAATGAAAAAAAAAATAAAAAAATAAAAATAAATCTAGACGATCATAGATATTGGGACACAATGACAATTAATATATAGTGTATAGGTTGTATTATAACCCTAATTTCTAATGGTTATTTGGTGAATTATTTTTAATGAATATTTGGTGAAAATTCCCTTATTTTTATGAATATAATATGTTTTTCTTTATATGATAATAGAACTTTTAGTAATAAGAAGTATATTTTATAAAAAAACTAATTTTATGAGTTATATTTTCATTTGTTATCTTGAACCAACATTTGGACCTAATATTAATTAACAGTCAATAACAAACATATTTAAAATGAACACATGAAAAAAACATAAAACATAAAATTCAATAAATACTAATTGTCTTTTGCTTATCACCAAAAATAAAATACCTCAACAAATTAAATCAAACGCGTGCAAAAAATATATGGATTTAAATTTTAATTCAACAATAAGATATTAAAACCTAATAAAAATAACTCAAAATAAACTAGTATCCAAATTAAGCCGAGTTAATATTTAATAGTTTAAAAAATAATGAAACTAATAACTTCATCCTGCGCGCGCGGGTTCTATCCTAGCTAACGAATAAAGGGTCAACCCAATTGATTAATTAATAAATGGACAAATCTTTCAAATAACTCATTTTAAAGTTTTTGTCATAAAAAATGACCTTGAGAGAAAAATGACCAAAATAAATTTTTTTATTTTGAAAATTTTAATTTTTTTTAAATTTTTAAATCTCAACTCCAAAACCCCCCACCCCATAACTCTAAACCATAAGTTTAGATTAGTTAACCCAATGGTATAAATATATATTTACATCTTTTAATAAACTATATTTTGGTCATTTTTCTCTTTGAATGTTATTTTTGGGACAAAAAAATTTTTAGATCTATTTTGATCTTTATCTCTAAATAAAGGTTGTAAACAATATATATAAGGGTAAATTTGTGAGATATACATAGTGAGTTGTGAAATTAAGAAACTAACCATGTAAGGATTTTATGGGGAGCTGTGTCAATTTGACACAAAAATAGACAAAAAGAAACTCTTTTTCCACGCGTGACTGTGCGCTTAATGCGAATTGCACAATTGACAAATTATACTATACCATATACATTAAACAAATAGTATAGAAAAATCAGTTCATAACTATTTCATTACAACATACACAATACATATATGTGCATTGTTTTTAAGTTGGAAAATAGTTTGGAAAGACACAAAGTAGAAGTTCCGGCAATAATAACCCTTTGCCAGACAAGAGAAGGAAGAGGAGGATAATGGTATGTGTGTGTGTGAGAGAGAGAGAGAGAGAGAAAAGAGAGAGAGAGAGAGAGAGAGAGAGAGAGAGAGAGAGAGAGAGAGAGAGAGAGAGAGAGAGAGAGAGAGAGAGAGAGAGAGAGACGAGAGAGAGAGAGAGAAGAGAGAGAGAGAGAGAGAGAGAGGGAGGGAGAGAGAGAGAGAGAGAGAGAGAGAGAGAGAGAGAGAGAGAGAGAGAGAGAGAGAGAGAGAGAGAGAGAGAGAGAGAGAGGAGGGAGGGAGAGAGAGGGAAGGAGGGAGAGAGAGGGAGGGAGAGGGAGGGAAGGAGAGAGAGAGAGAGAGAGAGAGAGAGAGAGAGAGAGATAAGGTAGAGAGAAAGAGTGAAAGTGATTAACACGCGCATGCAATATCTTTTCACACATTTTGTTTCTTTTCTACATTCGTTTTGTATAGTATAGAATGTGATATTATATATTTGTAAATCTTTGAAGCAGTTTGTGGAATTGAAAATTTGTAGAAGATATACCACTGTTGAATATTGGACATACTGCAATATGACATATTATGCTATACATTGTTGGATGGAATAATATAAACAAAGTGAAGTATACAAAAAACACTCAATGGAAGAGAGGGAGGAAGCGAGGGAGGCAGAGAGAGAGAGAGAGTCAGAGAGAGAGATAGAGAGAGAGAGAGAGAGAGAGAGAGAGAGAGAGAGAGAGAGAGAGAGAGAGAGAGAGAGAGAGAGAGAGAGAGAGAGAGAGAGAGAGAGAGAGAGATTATAGTTTGCAAGGAATGTTGTTGTTTGTATATGATACTTTAACATTCTATAACATGACCTTAAAATAGAATAGTATACTGCAGCATTTGCAATACAAAATTTTTCTTCTGAGATGCATTGTTCTAAAAATACAAAATTCTCAAATTAGACGAGGAAGAAAAAAGGGAAGAGGAGAGAAAAATTAACACATCTTCTATTATTGTGAAATCATATATCTATTCTATGTTTTCCTAATAATATAGAATAACATGTATTAATAGTACATATTCATATTCTTTTACTGTGAAGTTTATTTCTATTCTATATTTTCATAATAAAATAGAATAGTACACGAGATTGTTACTATTCATCATCGTCTCTATTTTCGCATATAGACGAGAGAAATTTTGAGTCACTCAAAGAGTGATTGTAACTTTACCCAAATTATACAGACTCAACCTTATTAAGAATAATCATTATAAACCATTTTGTTTTAACAAATTAATTTTTCTTTTACTTGATTAAATCTCATTCCTCTATGTCATGTTTCTTCTTTTTTATTCATTCGGTCTATTAATTGTATCAAATGAGACTAGAGTTGTCTATGAAAAAAGGTATTTATATCTATTTTATCGATAATATATAGTGTATCATAGTCTTTAATTTGCTATGATTAGTTTATGAGTTATAACATTTTTTATGGTTATATTACCAAATTTCCCTATATATAAATGATGATTAAATTAATATGAACGAAAGTGGCTCTGCGGACAAACTCAATAATAAAATAGAATGCAACATGTTCCCTCTATGTTCACGCATCTTGGAGAGAGTGTACGTCCAAAATCTATCCACCGGTCACTTCGCTGTCATAAAACCCGGAGCCTGACCCGGATCCGATTTCTCACAATCTCCATACCACCCAAATCTCCTCTCTCCCGCTGGAACTAGAAAGCTTTTCCTTCAGGGTGGGGGAAACTGGAAAATGTACTCGGCGATTCGCTCTCTTCCTCTCGACCATGGACCTCTTGACGGAACTAATCTTCCCGGCGACGCCTGTTTGGTCTTAACCACTGACCCGAAACCCCGTCTCCGGTGGACAGCGGAGCTCCATGAGAGGTTCGTTGACGCCGTCACGCAGCTCGGCGGTCCCGACAGTGAGTTTTTTTCTACTTGTTATCTTCCGTGTTCCCTCTCTAGTCTAGTTTTGTTACTGTCTTTTTTTTAGATCTTGTCTTGATGAAATGTGAGCTAACTGAAAGGTTGTTTCTTTATTTTTCTCTTTGCTCCTTTTGTATCTTCTTCTCTTGATTTTTTTCTGGTTTTTGAAAACTGCATCTATAAGTGTTGTAAGAATATGTTTTGCTTACTAATTTGCTACTTAATTCAGTGAAGTTTATTGTTCTTTTAAGACTTGAATAGATCTTTACAAATAGGAAGATATGTAAATTTATTTCCTTTTCAGAATTATTTATTGTCACAGAAATTCATTTAATCTGTGTCAGTATCTCAACTTTCAAAATTAGGTTTTCGTTTGAAGCTTGTAGTTAAGTTCCTACTCCAGTTTTGTCTTCTTCTTTTTCCTGGCACTTGTTAATAGATGGAAGACCTTTCTGACTCTCTGCTTGTTCATCTTTACAGAAGCGACGCCCAAAACTATCATGAGAACAATGGGAGTGAAAGGCCTCACCCTCTACCACCTCAAATCACATCTCCAGGTTTGTCTTTTCCTTGAATAAACTGATTCCAAAGTTATGTGGTTTCTAATAAACTGTTGTCGGAGATATTTGGTTAATGAGATGCAACCACCTTAGATTCTGAGATCTTCTGGAGTTGTAGGCTGGAGTTATGTTTCAGTATAGCTTCCCAAGTTTGATTTGTTATAGCATTGTGTTATGTATCTATCCTTTGTCTGTGTTTTGCTCGACAGAAATTCCGCCTAGGAAGGCAAGCTTGCAAAGAATCAACTGACAACTCCAAGGATGGTAATGTATTCTCTTTGTCTACGTCTCTGTTTGTGAAACTCTTTGTTTCACATTTGGATCCTCATTAGCTAGTCACTTTGTAGACCTATATCATGTCACTGTTATTTTCTCACTGGGGCCAGAAAATTATATAAGTAACCTGCGCATGGTCATAAAACTGATTTTAAACAAAGAGTAGCATGTAGCTGTGATGAATTTCAGTTGTGTGTGAATTCCACTGATTCTTTGAACTTGATGCTGCAGCTTCTTGTGTTGGGGAGAGTCAGGACACAGGTTCATCTTCATCATCATCACTGAGAATGGCAGCGCAGGAGCAGAACGAGTACGGTTACATTTGATACATCCTTACTATTTTGTGCTACCAGCCTACCACTAGTTGGTTAAAGAATTTACAATTTTATAAACCTCTGTATTTGTTTGCGAACCAGGGGTTACCAAGTTACTGAAGCTCTACGTGCTCAGATGGAAGTCCAAAGAAGACTCCACGAGCAATTGGAGGTCAGTTTCCTTCACTTCTCTTCTTGTTCTTTTTGAAGATGCAGACCACAAAAAAAAATTGACTCGAGATGCTACAGATCACCTTAACCAATGTGCAATCCAGAATAAGGATGTGGTTGTTACGAGTATTTTTTCTTTCCCGGCTTTACAAATTAACAATGATCCCTGTTTCCATCTGGTCTTATATCTCTTCCTAATAAGATTGAACAATTGCCCTTGAGACTAAAACAATGGTCACTTTTGCAGGAGTCGTTATAGTGCAAACCTTTTGATTGGTATTTTTAGTATGGGCAGGTACAACGGAGACTCCAGCTGAGGATAGAAGCACAAGGAAAGTACCTACAATCAATCCTTGAGAAAGCTTGCAAGGCCTTTGACGACCAAGCTGTTGCTTTTGCTGGGCTCGAGGAAGCTAGGGAAGAGCTATCAGAGCTAGCCATCAAAGTCTCCAATAGCTCTCAAGGAACAACAGTCCCATTCTTCGATGCATCAAAGATGATGATGATGCCATCTTTGGCCGAGCTTGCAGTAGCAGTAGACCACAAAAGCAACATCACAACCAACTGTTCCGTAGAAAGCTCTCTGACTTCCAACACCAATGGGAGCTCGGTTTCTGCTGCATCGATGAAGAAGCGTCATCGTGGAGACGATGCAGGCCTTGGGTATGAGGCAGGTTGGATTGTGCCTAGTAGTACCATTGGATAAAGTTTAGGACCGATACTTGGGAAAAGGTAGAGAGATAAGATTAACTCTTCTTTACTTGCTTTTAGGTGTGGGGGCGGGGTTGTATTATTCGATACAAAAATTGTCATCTAAATTTCATTTTAGTCTACTTATGTATATATTTGATGTTGAAGCTTTAGTTTCCACCTTGCCTTTGTTATTTATTGTATTCAATTGAAAGCCGTTCAAGGCAAAAACCATAAGAAACAAATAAAATAATGACAATCAGTATTGAATTAACTGTTACCTGTTAATTATGCGTTTTGTAGAGAATTATTAACGATGCCGACTATTCAAGTCTAATGTAAAATTGAGTGTTAACAAATTATTGATTTATTTTATGTACATATTTTTTGTATAAAATATTTTACTTTTACATTTTAATTATAAAAGTATTTTGATAAATTATTAAAATTAGATATACAAAATAAAAAAAACTAGATAAAATTTTAGATTTTTATTAATATTATTTCTTAGTTTAATATATTTATACTAATTTAGACTCATTCAAACTGATTTAAAACTGTTAAAAATAATTTAAAATGATTTAAACCAATTTAAATTATATAGATTGGTATTTTTGAAAAAAATGTTTTGAATAAAACTGATTTGCCGTTTATACTAATTTTTAGAACCAATATAATCATTAAAACACATTGAAATGATGAAAGTGTCACAAAAGGTTGAGTCTTAACTTTGCCTCTATACGTAATGCTTTTCCTCATGATTCTTTATGCTTTACTTAACCTGGTACGCCTTGTCCCTCTCATCCAACTTCTGCAACGAACATCTAAGCTAACAAGAGTGAGTTCTTGTTTTTTTTTGTACTCCCCATCAACTTTTTCTATGTTTATTTGGTTTAATACATCTTCTCTATTAAAAGAGAAGTACAAAAAAATCTACTAGACAAAAGTCATAGTAGGATCATTTCATTGATTTATTATTATGATATTTTTGATTATTTACTTTAATCAAGCAAATATATATAAAAATATTAATGAATCAGTTTTAATTACAAATTTAATTATTTTTAATTCAAACAAAATCAGTTGAGAAAAATCAAACAAAATCTAATTAAAATATTTTAATGTTTATAATATAATACATTATTTAATTTCGTAATTAATACTATTAATACTATTGTAAATTAATTTTAAGTAAAAATTTAAAAAACAAAAATAAAATTATATGCTATCTTTAATAAATTTTATAATTATAGTTTATCTTCTCTATTAAAAGAGAAGCACAATTTTTATCTACCATAAAAAATCATATTTGTCCATTTCAAAAATTACATCTATTTGATTATTATATTAATCTATTTAAAATAAAAAATTCAAATATTTTTAATAATTATTAGGATATTATTAATAATCAGTTATAATAAAATCTGTTGTAGAAAATCTAACAAGATCTTACTAAGATTTTTAAATATTTAAATGAATTCCTTCATTAATTTAGTAATTAGTAATATAATATTATTATAAATAAATATTAAATAAAATTTTATTATAGAAGAAAATTATATGCTATTTTTAGAGATTTTATAAGTATAATCTATATATTATATTAAATTTGAATTTATATATGAATGAAATATAAAAAAATATTGAAATTGTACATTAACATATTTTTCAAAATTAACAATTAATAAAATGAAAAATTACCCGCACGGATGTGCGGGTCAAAATCTAGTACTTCTTAAATGCAAAACCCGCCTCGGAATAAGACTATAAGCAATATGGTCAACGACGCCATTTTCAAGTAAAAAGCAAGAGAGAGGTGAGAGAAAGGATTCTCTCTTCTCTTTCTTCCCGAAACCAGTCTTCACTCGTAGATCTCATTGTGTTCTCTTCACCGGTGACCGGCGGTGCTTCTCCAGCCGTCGGTCGCCACCTCCATCCTTTAGTTTATCTCAACCTCTTCTCCTTGTGTTAAACGATGTGTCCTCCTCTTCTTTGCTTCAGTATCTCTGGTTTACGTTTGGGTTGCGGCCGGACTCGGCAATTCAAATCGGAAGCTCGAGTGCGTACTCAGTTTCTCTGGAGTGCTGGCGATGTGGAGGATGGTCGGATTAACTTAGGAAGCGCCATCGTTGGAGGTAGATCTGAGATCCGTTTCGCTGGATCTGGGTCAGATTTGGCTCGTAGTGTTCGCCGGTTATGCTTAGCGTCGCTGCCTATGCTCGTCTGGTGTTTGCTCCGATGGTTGCTCTGCTTCCTCACGGATCCTCTCTCTCCTCTGATGGTGGCTCTTGTAGAACTTCCCATCCAGATCCCCGGATCTCAGATGAAATGGCGATTTGAGGTTCTCGCTTGGGACTTCTCTGGTCGATCTTTCTTCAGCTTAGTTGTTCGGTGTTTTTACGCTGATTGTAGGTGGGAGCTCTAGCTCCTCTGTTTCTTCACTCTCCAGAAAGAAGTTGTTCGCTGTGCTCCCTGCCTCTCCCTTGGGTATGAAGCGTGATTCTCTTTAGTTTCGTCTAGGTGTGAAGGGACCGGAGTCGAGAGCTTGAACCTCTGCTTGTTTCCTCTAGTCACAACTCGTGCTTACCTGCTCGCTCCTCTTCCTCGGTTTTGGAATCACAAGGTGCCGGCTTGCTAGCTTTTGGAGTCCCCAGCGTCTGGAGTGGACTTCTTTGTGTGATGGCCGGACCAGGACCTAGTCACCCTGCTTCCCATGTTGCTTGTTTGGAGTCGCCTTCGGGACAATATGCGGGTCCTCGTATTGTTCTCCGGCTGTTCTGCTCTGTTGATCATCACTCTTGTTGCAGGTACCGTCGACAAGGTTCAGTGTTGTTCTACTGGATTTTCATAGCTGCTAGAAATTTCGTTTTGGTTAAGCTTTAGTCTTATCCTTAGGATTTAGATTAAACCTTGTTTGTCTTACAAAGTCTTTCTAGTTTTTTGGGGCTTTGTTTTGACCTCTGCTATATTTAGCATCCATTGATGCAGTAGGTTTTGCTTGCAAAGACTACTTGTATCCCCAGTGTCATTATCTTGATAATGAAATTCACATACTTATCAAAAAAAAAAAAAAAAAAACCCGCCTCGGAAGCAACAAGAAGTATGCTGAGCTGGACGCAAAGCTTGAACGGAAAATGGTGGAGAGAATATTATCCGGGACACTGTAGTTTTAAGTCAATGGATTCAATAATTATTAAGTTTCCTAAGGTAAGAGAAGGATTAACAAACATCAGAAGCGTTTTTGAATCATATGGTAACGTTTTTTTGAATCTTTTTTTATATGCACGACCTAATTCGATTGTCCCAGGAGGATGTACTTAGTGCTGGAGTTAGTCCAAAAGTATACCACACTACCCGATCTGAGTTTTCCTAAAAGTTTCAAGATTCAACCTCTTTGAAATTTTTTAACATTTGGTTTCTAAAAATCTGCAGATAAAGATGGAAACGGCAAAATTGATGGAGAGGAGCTGAAGAAATGCTTACTGGAACTAAAGCTGATGAGTTTGTTAGAAGAAAAACACTACAAAAAACATATACTTAACGACGACCGAAATCGTAGTTAATTTGTCGTAAATTGACTTTTACGAAAAAATAACCTCGAAATTCATTTTGTCATTAATCGTCCATTGTAAAGCATCTTTCCTCGCTAATTTATCATAAAGTTACAAGGAAACTTTTTCCTCGTAAAACGGATGTTTACAAATTCGTCACAAGGTATACACAAATTAACAACGTCTCTTTTCTCGTAAAATAAAGGCAAGAATCTTTGTAAGTACACGCAAACCTTACAACGAATTCGCATGTCTTTCATAGTAAATTCAAAGTAAAGTTTTACGAGGAACTTACGTCTTCTTCCACGTAAATTACCCGTTAGGTTTACGTTGATATAACAAGTCTTTCCTTGTTAAATAGCCATAAATTTACCTATGAATTTACTTTGATTCGTGTTTTTATATTAAAAATTAGAATTAAATTAAGGAATAAAAATTATTAAAAATTATTAAAAAATTAAATAATAGAAAAATTTGAAAATATTTGAAAATATTTAAGTTTAAATTTATAATACAATAAAAAGAAAAAAAAACTAGCTAGGGGATGCGGAAGTCTGGGAAGAAGTCGTGTCTCCTTCTCTCCATCTCCTCCTCCTCCTCCTTCTCTACGGAACGTGGCTATGGAATCCCAAATTCCGCTCGTCTCGCTTGCAATATGCTCTCCAATTGCAGATTTTCAGCCGCTAGAACGTCTAGAAAACTTTTGAGTGAACCCATTTGAACTTGCATCGCTCTCAAATCAGAACGCATCGCTCTCAACTCAGAACACAGATGAATAGTCTCATCATCCCGTCTCTGAGCATAAGACGATGTCACACTTGGGACATCGTTAACGGAACTAATTCCCAACATGCGTTCCTTTTTCTTAGGGACCACCTTTAAAAAGATTGATTTTATGGACCACCGTTAGATTAAATGAATAATAATAAATAAATAATTTGTACCTCCTCGTAAATCTTATCCACTTGAGGTGTGGCTAATGTGACGAGTATTCCATCGGGGGGCTGCTGGGTCAGCTGGGTCTAGCGCTCTTCAATTCGAGTAACCACGTCGTTGTTGATTTTCTCAGACATAGGATTTACAAATTCCCCAACCTTGTTCTTGTGGTTCTTCTCGTAAAGCTCCTTAAAAGATGGTAATCTCGTCTATTTTGCCTAAAAATATATACAAAAGTTAGAATATATTAAAAAATAAATAAAAGGAGTTAATTGAAATACTCACCATGTCTAGATGGATACTGGCGTGGGTTTTTGGACTGATGAGTGAAGCATCAACAAGTTTCCATGCTCATCTTTCGTCAAACGGAAAGCGGAGCAACTGTTGGCGACTCTAATCGACGATGGTTTCTTCCAATAACTGATGAGGACATCCCACACATCCTTCGTGATCACAATGAATTTCCCCTGCTCATAACCCTTCACCACCAAATCATCCTTCCAGTTTGAGACCGTGTCGGTCAATCAAATCTTCGCCTTCGCGACAAACACTTTCTTCAGCTTCCCGGTGATCCCTATGGACCAATGCTATTTTTGCTGTAACAGAAAATATTAGATTAATAAATTACAAATAAAAAGTATTAAAACAAATTAAAGTATAATTAATAATAACTTACATCGAAATATTTGAATCACCTCTTTCTAACGTACTCCAGCGTCGGACTCCAGTTTGGATGTGTCTTGGGGAAGTAGCCTTTCATTGTATCGGATACGCTTCAAGTGACACAACCATCAACCCCAAACTTGAAGAAAATAAAAATAAAAGTATAAGTTATTTAATGTTATTATAAATTGAAAATAGCTTTGAAAAATATTACGTACCAGAAAGTATTTTCCGGTTGATCGGGGTCTAAGACTGGTAAATCTTCTCTGCTTGGCTGAGCGAGAAGATCCTTAATGGTGTATATAGCATATGGAGCAAATCGGCAGCACTAGTAAATCGGGATGAATCCCGACCGCATGGGGAGGAGGCCCCTCGTCTGGAACATGATCTGGAGGCGCCGATAGTGCAGCAAACGGAGAAACCGGTGGGAGAGCAGCAAAAGGAGGCACCGGAGGCGCAGTCAAAGGAACATACTGGGAAACTCTTTGAGAAGACTGAGAGTTGGGGACTGTATCCGGAACCGAAGAACCGGGGGCTAAAGAAGATGATGCGCATGCATGACTACCGGGAACACCAAACAGATCTCTGTAATGAGTTGTACGCTTGTTTTTCCTAGCCATCTATTTTTTTTAATTAGATTATTAATCAAGTAACACTTTAAATTCCTCATCCTATAATTTAAGAATTCCATAAACTTATCTAAAATTCCCTACACTAACCACCTAATCAAACCCTAATTACCCAAAACTAATTATCCTAAAGTAACCACCTAAACTAAAGATGAAGTAGAGATGAGTACCTTGCTTGGAGATTGAGAGGAAATGACTACGAAATGAACATCGAGTTGGTTTGTGTATATATAAGGAATTAGAGATCCTCGTGAAATCCTCTTAAAATTACGTGGAATGAACCAGATCCCGCGTTTTCATTTTACATTTTGTCGTAAAAGCCTTGTACAATTACGTGGAATAAACCAAATCCTACGTTTTCATTTTATGAGGATTTAATCAGTTCCCGTGTTTTCTTTATATGATTACTTTACGAACATTTGTGTTATGTGGAATTAACCAGAACTCTTTTTCATTTATGTGGATTTTACGATGATTTCTTAATATTTTACGAGTCCTTTACGATCAAATATATTACCAGTAATCAACCAGAACCCGTGTTTTTCTCTTACGACGAATTACAATGACTCGTTCTGAATCCCTAAAACTCGAAACCCTAAACCCCAAGTTGCTTAACTTATAAACTCTATCTCTACTTTCTAAACTCTCAATCCCAAAATCCCTTAACATTTTAACCAAAAAATAAGTTTATTAATTTGATTTTCATAATTAAACAATTCATCATTTGATGTATATAAGGGAAAAAAATTACATCATTATTCAGATACATCATTGACGTTTGATTCATCACTAGAAACATCATCACTTTCATCAAACTTGTCTTCAAAAATTTCATCGGGAAGATCTTTGTATTCACGATTATGCGGATCAGTGAGAAGGATGTCATCAGTTTGTTGTTCAGGTTCATCGAATTCATTGATGTGTTCTTCTTGCAAAGGTGTTTCTTCTCCACCAATTGTTTTTCCACGAGGTGTAACTTTGATAACAACTAACCAATTTATTCCAGAGTCTTTCAACCGAGGGTATGGAATGAAGTTAACTTGATCTGCTTGTGAATCTAATATGAAAGGCTCAAATTTGTTGTACCTTTGTCCAGCATTGACATCAACAACACTAAATTTGATAAACCAAACACCTCTATTGACGACAGAGTCGAACCAGTCACATCTGAAGAGGACGCATTTCAGCTTCAATAACCCTGAGAATTCCACTTCAGTGATATCCTACAAGAACCCGTAGAAATCTATTTCACCTTTCACACATATTCCATAATTACTTGTTGCCCGATGTCTACCATACTCATATGTATAAAAAGTAAAGACTTGTGTGTAATACATTTGTGGTGTCGTGACTTTTGCAATTGAACCTTGAACTAATTCGTGAAATCATGGGGGGGGGGGGGGGGGGGGGGGGGGGTAAGATGGATCTTCATATTCAACCTGCAAAAATAAAGAGAACGTTAAAATTATTCATATTAACGGAGAATACAGATGTATGCCATAAAAATTTGAGTTACTACCTGACTTCTGAACCACTTAATAAAGTGTTGATCTTTCTTTTTGTCTACCTCACTTGTGGATATCCATGGTATTGCTTCTTCAACTTGAAAAACAAATATGTTGAAAAATCACATTTTTTGTTAATTAATCAATTGAATATATATATATATATATATTAAATTTTCATCGTTGGTCTTTATAGGATAAAATCTAAGTCCTCCTGAGTGTTTTGCCGGTCTAAGCAAGGTCCTAAGTCCCATAGGTATTAGGGAAACAGAACCCTTCTAGACATGATTGTAAGGAGTCATAGGTTTTCACCTTTACTGCCAAGAATGGAATCATTTTTTAGATCTTCATCATATAAATCCCAATCCGCCTCTACTTCTTCCAGATCGGAGAAGAAAGCTATAAAAGATTCGAAAAAGATAGTAACTAGTCAAGAAACAACTATAGATGATTTCCAAGGATCAATTGATAATTGGGAGATCCCAAGAGTACATAAAGATCAAATTTACCAAATCTCAAAAATAATTTTTCTAAGAACAAATTTTTCTATTAAAACTAAGGAACGTGATATTCAACTTACAAAACCTTTTGAGACAATCCATTTATTTTCTGAAAGTGCTTTACAGAGGCATAGAGAAAAGAATTTTAAATACATTCATATTGGGTTGGTTCAAGTTGGTATAAAACCGCTTTCAAAAGAAGGATTAAATACTTCAATATTAGCTATTTTACGAGACACACGATTTAAAGTATTTGAAGATTATTTGTTAAGCTCGGTTGAATCTAGTTTATGTACCGGACCAATTTCATTTGATTGCTATCCAAACTTTACTGTCTCCTTAAATGATAAAAATATATTAAAATCTTTGGTGTTACAAGTTAAAACACACAACTATGAAATGATTGAAGGATCAATTCCAACAGCTCCAATTTTTAGAGTTCATTACAAAGCTATGACGAGTGCTTTCTCGTCAAAAGTAAAACTTTCCAGAAAAAAAGGGGAGACCCTTTTACGTCAAACAAATCTTTCGAGATCCAACTCAGTTACTCCAAGATCCATCCAGTGGAAAGATATAAATCTTCCAGATGAATGGGTCCTCGAAGGAGCTGTCCAACCAAAACTCCCTACACCCCAAGAATCTATAGAACCAAATACACGTTTAAAACATATTGAGCAATTTCATGATAGAAAAGTAAAGTTGTCATTTATCAGAAATAACCAAGATAGAATTGATGAATATTTGTGTGAATCTTCTTCTAATCTAGAAACTATTGATTTAGGAAGAGTCTCACAATTAGGTCATGATTTTGTTAGAGAAGAAAAAAGAATGAATTTTCGTCCCCGGTTTTTAACCTCAGATATTCCAAATTTTGTTTTAAGAAATGTTAACTTTGAGTCACAAATACCAAAACCGGTTTACTCTGCAAATAACGATCTTTCACAAAATGAATTTAACTCAAAATCTGAGCCAACAAGTCCAACTTTTTCAGCCATTACAGATAACATGTTAAATGAATTAAATGTTTTAGAAAAAGAATTTTCAATTGACAAAGAACTTTTAAGAGAAGATTTTTACTCTGAAAATAATAGTCAAAAGAGGCTTTGGTTCTTCAAGAACTTTTTAAAAGAAAGAAACAACATTCAGAATAAATTTTACAATTATCGACAAACACATAGAGTACAAAATTTATTTTTTAGCTGGTTCGAAGATTATGCTTCTGAAAACAAAATAAATTTCCCTTTTTCTAAAACAGTCAACCCAATTACTAGTCGTAATAAAACTCCTGAATGGGAAACACTTGCTAATGGTAAAATTATTCGCTCCAACCATCCCCCTCCCCAAGGGATAAAACTATATTGGTTAGGAACCCCAATCGAAGTAATTCCTTTTAAGCGACCTCAAGAAGATGATAAAGCTAATGTAAAAAATATCATTGTTCAAAACAATTTTTCAAACACTAATCTTGGTACAATAAGTAAGCAACTTGATAGGATTGAGAAATCAATACAAAATCAACACCATATTCCAGTGGAATCTCCTTCGGAAAAGAAAAGCAAAAGTCCCATGTTTAAACCTTTCCAAATTTCCAATTCAAGTGTCAAAGCTTACCAAGACACAAATCTAGAATTCATTCGTGCTCTCCAAAGTCAATTAAGTAAAGTTGAAATAGGAGAAAGTAGCATGCCACATATTTCTGATATTCCCGATACTTCTACTTCAAAACCCCAAATAAATACCCTAGCCAACGATTCAGACATTAGTGAATGCTTTGATCAAAATCCTGTCCCAAAAATAAACCGTCTTGATTGGCAAAACCATCAAGATCGTCAATTAATCTCAGCCCCTGATCTAGGACAAATCCAACCAATAGAGCAATCTAGGTTTAACTCATCGTCAGTCTATGACTGGAATATCGATGGTATATCTGACTATAATATTTTAAGCTTCCTCCAAAAAAATGACAATGGCAGCAAACGCTTATAGAACTCAAATAGGAAATGAGGATAAAACCGTAGCTGAACTCCTCATAGTTGGTTTTTCGGGGCAGCTTAAAGGATGGTGGGATAATTACCTAACCAGACAGCAACAAATAGAAAGCCTCGATTCAATTAAAATGGATGAAGATAATGTGCCAATCCTAGATAATCTCGGAAATCCTCAACAAGATGCTGTTGCTACATTAGTCATAGCCATAACCTTGCATTTTATAGGAGATCCTTCCGTCCTTAGAGATAAAAATGCTGAGCTTCTTTCAAATCTTAAATGCAAAAAATTAAGTGATTTTCAATGGTACCAAAATACTGTTCTTACTAGAGTTTTACTCCGCCAGGATTCTAACCAACCTTTTTGGAAAGAAAAATTCCTAGCTGGCCTTCCTACTCTTTTAGGAGACAAAGTTAGAAACAAAATTAGAGATTCCATGGGAACCCAAATAATAGATTATGATGATTTCACTTATGGAGAGTTGATCAGTATTGTTCAACAAGAAGGTCTTATGGAGAGTTGATCAGTATTGTTCACCAAGACCTGAAACTCCAGAAACATCTTAAGTGGGAACTCAAAAGAACAAAAGTAGAATTAGGATATTTCTGAAAACAATTTGAAATAGACCCCAATCATGGTAACAAATCTTGTGTAGGAGATTGCAACAAAAATTACTACTCTAAAAATAAGCCTAGAAGACATTCTAGAAACTATAAGAATTTTAGAAGTCGTGAAAATTCAGGGGAAAAACCCCAAAACAAATTTCCTTCAAAAGAATCCCCAACCAAAAAACCCTTCTATAAAAACCTTACATACTTAAAATGCAATAAAAAAGGTCACACTTCAAAGTTTTGTCGCTTTAGTCGAAAAATCCAGGAACTAAACCTCGGAGAAGAAATTTCAAGTAAAATATATAATCTCTTACATAATGATTCTTCCTCATCATATGACTCTGACTCATCCATGGCTTCTGAAAAAGCCCTTCAGGTTGATGAACTAAATAGTTCATCAACCTGATCAGAGTCAAATAAAAAGAATATCTATGTCCTCACTAAAGATCAAGAATTACAACTTGAAATATTAAATTTCATTTCTGATCCAAGCTTAAAACATAAATTTCTTGAGAAAATCATTTCCTCTTTGAATGAAAAAGATATTAATAAAATAGATAGCTCTCCAAAATTTTGTGGTCCAACTTCCTCCAAATCCTCTTATGATCTCACTACCATTCTCAACAAAAGAAAGAAAGACACCTCGAAAACAACAATACAAGATCTTAGAGTTAAAATAAAAGAAGTAAAAAATGAATTAAAAATCCTTAAAGAAAAACAAAAACAAGATTCTGAGTATTTACACTCAATTATATCTTCTATCAAAGATCATCATGATTCTAGTTCGGAAGAACAAGAAAATGATTCCTTAAACAATGAAGATGAAAATCTCAAAGAACAAATTCAATCTCTAGACATGGCCCCAAATGATTTCCTTTTTGTTCTAAGAGAAATAACTTCTCGAAATATAAAATTAAGATTACCATTGTTTTTTCAGAAAATTGCAAAATTGATACAATTGCTTTGTTCGACACTGGTGCAGACCTTAACTGCATCAAGTCTGGGCTTGTTCCAAAATGTTTTCATCTAGAAACCAAAGAAAAATTATCTGCTGCAAATAACTCTAAACTTCGTATAACATCTAAAGCAGAAGCTTCAATATTAAAAGGAAATATTCTTATTAAAACTGCATTTGTTCTCACAGATGATATATATCAAAGTGTTATTTTAGGAACACCATTTATTAATTTAATTACACCATATAAAGTTATGGATGATGAAATTTCCTTTAAAAATCAAAATATAAAATTATCTTTTAAATTTCTCGAAACACCAAAAAAGAGAAGTCTAAACATAATAAAAGCTTGTTCAATACAAGAAAACTTTATAAACTCTTTAATCCATAGTAAAACCTACCACTTAGAACATTTGAAATCAGAAGTTTTACTTCAAAAAACCTTAGAAACCTTAAATTCAAAAGTAATAAAAGAAAAAAATTTAAACTTAAATAAATTATTTGAAAAAGAAATTTGTTCAAATTTACCAACTGCTTTTTGGAATCGAAAACAACATATTGTTGATTTACCTTATGATGAAAATTTTCTTGAAAAAGAAATTCCCACAAAAGCTCGTCCAATTCAAATGAACTCAGAATTAGAAAAACATTGTAGAAAAGAAATTTCGGATCTTCTAGAAAAAGGATTAATTTCGAAATCAAGATCTCCTTGGTCTTGTGCTGCTTTTTATGTAAATAAAAACTCTGAAATTGAAAGAGGAACCCCAAGATTAGTAATTAATTACAAACCTTTAAACACCGCTTTAAAATGGATTAGATATTCAATACCAAATAAAAAAGATTTACTTCAAAGACTTTACTCTGCCCACATATTCTCAAAGTTTGATCTAAAATCAGGATTTTGGCAAATCCAGATATCTGAAAGTGATCGTTATAAAACAGCATTTACAGTCCCTTTCGGTCAGTACCAATGGAACGTAATGCCATTTGGTTTAAAAAATGCACCTTCTGAATTTCAAAGAATCATGAATGATATTTTCTCTGATTATTCAAAATTTTGCATTGTATACATTGATGATATACTAATATTCTCACATTCTATTGATGAACATTTCAAAAATCTCAAAATATTTTATTATGTTGCAAGAAAAAATGGCCTTTTTGTTTCCAAAACAAAAATGTCCCTATTTCAAACTAAGATCAGATTTTTAGGTCACTACATATCACAAGGTATGATAACCCCTATTGAAAGATCTTTACAATTTGCAAATAAATTTCCAGGTAAAATTATTGATAAAACTCAATTACAAAGGTTCCTTGGAAGTCTCAATTACGTTTTAGATTTTTGTCCTAATATTAATAGAATAGCTAAACCCTTACACAATCGTCTAAAGAAAAATCCATCTCCATGGACAAAAGAACATACTGAAATAGTTCAAAGGATTAAAAAACAGGTCTTAGAAATCCCATGTCTGCACATAGCAGATCCGGATTTAGAAAAAATCGTAGAAACATATGCTTCAGATGTAGGTTATCGGGGTATTCTTAAGCAAAAGAATTTAGATGGTCGCGAAAGTATTGTGCAATTTACGTCATCACACTGGAACGATACCCAAAAGAACTATTCTACTATCAAAAAAGAAATTTTAAGTATAGTTTTGTGTATTCAAAAATTTCAGAGTGATCTTTTAAATAAAAAATTTCTTTTAACTATATATATATATATATATATATATATATATATATATATATATGTATGTGTGTGTGTGTTACCTTTCATTATAAGTTTCCATATATGTTTCCTTTCAAAATCACGCATCAATGTATGCTCGCAATTGAGTAGAATATAAGTGTGTGCACTATGAGTGTCTTCTTCACTCGACCTCTAAACCTCTTTCAATTTCCCACCCAATCGCCCAATTTGGCAAAAGATGTCCCGAACATCATCAATCGCATATGTTGGCGCGAAACCACCGCCATCATATCTTCTTGGAGCTCTTTTCCGAGTACGTAAGTTTGGTGCAAAGTAGTACGATGTGAAGTGAGATGTTTCTTCCGTCAAACTTCCACTAACTATAGAACCTTCAACTTTTGCGAGGGTTTTGGCTTTCCTTTCAAATGTTTGATGGCCCGCTCATACTATTCATCCATCCGTAATGTATAGGTCCAAGAAGCAATGCCTCATACGGGAGATGGACAACTAGATGCTCCATGACGTCAAAAAATGTCGGAGGAAATATTTTCTTCAAATTGCACAATAACATGGAAATTTTCTCATAAAGCTGTTAAAGGACATCCTCTTTTAGAGTGCATGTGCACATATCCCTGAAAATGCTCCAACGGCTTGTATATTCCAAAAACAAATAAATAAACACTTTTGTAGTCATATGATTTATTTGTGCATAAATAAAGAAATTAATTCCTAATATATTACCTGCAAGTGTTTCATGTACTTTTGTTAGAAGTAGGTCCGCAAATGCTAAGGGAAGTAGTCGTTTCATAAACACATAATAATCAAGACTCTTCATCCCAAAAAACTTTTGACCTTTTTCAACACATATAGAGAGATTTGAAACATACACATCGGGAAGCTTCACTTATGATGCCACCCAGTTGAACAACTCCGACTTTTGTTCTGATGATAATAGAAATATCGGAACTGGAAATTTTCCATTGATTTTTATATGTAACTCACTTCTTGAGAAAATATCAGGTAAGTCCAACCTCGATTTTATGCTGTCTTTTGTCTTCCCTTGGACATTCAATATTATATTCATGATGTTCTCAAAAAGTTCTCCTCTATGCATGACATCGAGGTTGTGGCGCAAAAGAAGATATTTCCAATATGGCAATTCCCAAAATATACTCTTCTTGTGCCAGTTGTGCTGAACTTTGTAATAATCATGCATATTTTCGGGAACAAGCCAATTGCACCACGTTGAAATGTTTTTTGAGCTCTGTAGTAATCGTTTTGAGATTCAATTTGTTCTCCAGTTAAATATGGAGGAGGAGTGTCTCTCACAACCCTTTTGTACCTAAACAATGTCTTGTTTCTTTGGTACGGATGTCTACTAGGAAGAAATTGACGGTGACAATCGAACCAACATGTATTCCTACCATGGTTCAATTGAAACACATCTGTCATTCCATTACAATATAGACAAGATAATATTCCATGTGTAGTCCATCCAGACAACATTCCATAAGCATGAAAGTCACTTATGGTTCACAAAAGCATTGCTCGCATCGTAAAATTTGTTTTCGTTGAACAATCATACGTCCTCAAACCTGTTGACCACAAATCTTTCAACTCTTTTATTAGTGGTTGTAGAAAAACATCTACATAAATTTTTGGATGCTTTGGACCAGGTATTAATATGGTCAAGGATAGAAACTTCTATTGCGTGTACATCTCCGGTGGTAGGTTATATGGCGTAAGAATGACTGGCCACAATTAATATTGTCTCCCTGACATTCCAAATAGACTAAATCCATTTGTGCATAGTCCAAGAGACACATTCCGAATATTTTTAGCGAAATCTAAATGTACCATATTAAAATGTTTCCAAGATCGCACATCTTATGGATGAGTGATCTTAACATCCGTCTGAGTATGTTCGAAATGTCATCTCATTCCTCTAGCATTCTCTCAGATTGGTACAATCCTTTTAACATGTCTGTAATTGGTAGGTACCATATCCTTTGATATGTACCCTATTACACCCTCGTCCTTGTGGTTTGACTTGTGACTTCTTATAGAATCAACATTCTTCTAACTTTTCGTTAACACGTCTGAGTATGTGTTGAGGCATGCCATTCTACAGGTTTCCTCCGAGGCATGGTGTGCGCGTGTCTGTGCAGGGGTGATGTGGAGGCGGTGAGTGGCGGGGTAGATACAGCAGCTGCGGGCGATCACTCGTCGGAGCGGACTGGCCAGCCGGTACTATCGTCGTTTAATCATGGTCAGTACAGTCTCGGTAGGGACGGCATGTAAGGACCCGATCGAGTCGCCGGTTTCGATCCACTGGACCCAAATGCCTTAGCTGTTGAGTGGCGATTTGCATTGCTTGATTTGATCATTTTGTAATCCTTTGTATTTTACTGAACTCATATAGCATATGAGTTAAAAGACAGATAGCCCATTAGCGGATAGATAATAGATTCATATGATTCACTGCCAACTACATGTGGTCGATACCATAGTTTCTTAACAGTTTCATAAACAATAACTAATTTCTGGTACCTAAACTTTCATCAGCACCACGGCAACACAGCCTTTCACTGATTGAGTCTTCAAGCCTCCTTGGCTTGACCACAAACCATTCTCAGATGCTGAAACCATAGCCCATAGGGAGCATTAATCTCTAACCGAAGACAGAACTGATAGATCCTATAATGCTTGCTTGGTTCATAGAACTATGAGTTAACCTCAATCAAACAATAATCATAATAACTTATGGTCGGACCTATCCCCATATCTCAAGTCATTTCCCAACCAACTTCCCACTATGATTGGGAATTGGCAAGGACAGTCTAGGATTAAATAAACATAAACACGATCAGAACCGTATCGCACCACGAACCAGACCGTTTCCAACCGGAATATGGTCTAGGTTACGATCGGAGTACCCCTTGAGTCCCGCTCATTGAGCCCAATGGACATCCCTTACCTGATCCGAACTAGCCTGGATCCCAGAACCCACGGCAGTAAGGCTAAAACCCAGTCCGGATGGTATTACAAGGGCCGATGGCCTTGCGACCATTACCCGGGCCAACGACCGTGTACGGTGTTCCATTGCCATGAACGCTGCGACTGACCATATGGAGCTGAACGATAACCTGCATTCCATTAGTACGTTTTGGAACTCACTACCCTTCTGGTAACTTTGCCCCTTTGGTACTCACACCTGTTGGTCAATGACAACCATTGGTCTTGGGTTACCTCATTGGTACTTCGTAACCTTGGTAAGTGGCATACTTCTTTGGTTATTCGCACCTTTGGGACTCTCATTACCTTTGGCACTCATGACCCTGGCAACTCGTACCTTTTGGGACTTTCCGAAAACGTTAGCAAGGGACCAAACCAGCCATAGCCTTGGCACGAATCCGGACGTGACCCGCAATAAACCGACCCTTGGTCTATGCGTTGCGGTTGGATTTGGATCGATTATGATCAGGGTTGGAAACCATGAGTTCTAACCATCACACCACCTTCGTTTATGAACAGAAAGGATGGAAGGATGAAGAAAAGGATGGAATTTAAGACTAAGATGGGATCCAGATGCAAAAATGGCGACGCCAATCCGGAGACATCGGTTTGCCCACAAGGTTAACCGCAGTGCACTATGTGAACCCTACGGCCAATATCCTACTTGGAAACCACATAAGGGTCTTCCACGTTCTTCCCCTTATCAGCTCCCCATCCCTGATCGGAAGATTCTTTTTCCCAAACCGATTACATCTCGCGGAAATATCACTTAACGGCGTGTGCAACTTCAATATGGCCCGGTGGTCGCGGGGCTCACGCGCTCTTTACGCATGGCGCCGGCCGGGCCTCGCGGCGCACTTCCCAATCCTCTCCAGCACAATCCGAGTCCAACGTCTCATCTTGTTCCCGAAGATCCCCTCTCTGCTTGCTTTCCGATACGATGTCCGCATTACAGTCGATACTCCTCCAACTGGCCGATTCCATTTTAGTTTCTTATGTGTCCTAGACAGGGCGCAAGCTCATGTGGTCGCATCGCTATCTGTGTCGTCAACACTGGTTAATGCACCATCCTTCGTACGGTAGCCAGGTATCGCGCCGCGTGCGCTCGGCGCTGGCGTGGACTGTATGCTGGCGGATGGGTGATTCGCCATCCGTCGGGGATCGTGTCTTCAGCCATGTGGGCTGCGCTCCTCTTGTCCTGTCCTGCGATCCTCGGTCCATGAGATTGCGACGAGTGCAAAGCGGTGGTCAGACGCGGAAGACACTAATGTGGTTTCCAAGGTAGGATATAGGCCGTGGGTTCCATGGTGCATGCGGTTAACCCTTTTGGGCAAACAGATGTTCCGATTGGTCTCATTGTTGCATCTGATCCCTCTTAGTCTTAATTCCATCATTTCTTCATTTTCTCTTTCTGTTCATGCACGAAGGGGTGTGATGGTTAGATCATGGGTTCCGACCCTGATCATAATCGATCCACATCTCAACCGCAACTTAGACCAAGGGTCGGTTATGCGGGTCAGTCCGGATCGTGCCAAGGTATGGCCGGTTGGTCTGAACGTTTGGAAAGTCCCAGAAGGTACGAGTTGCCAAAGGGTATGAGTTGCCAAAGGGTACGAGTTGCCAAGGGTCATGAGTGCCAAAGGTAATGAGAGGTATGACTTACCAAGGGTTACGAGTACCAAGAGGTACCATAGACCAATGGGTGTCATTGACCAAAGGGTGCGAGTACCAAAGGGTGCAAGTTACCAAAGGGTGTGAGTTCCAAACGTACCAATGGATGCAGGTTTTGTCTGGTCCATATGGTTCAGTCCGTGGTTCATGGGCAAGGACACGTACACGGTCGTTTGGCTGGGGTAATGGGTCGCAAGGTCCGATCGGTTGTAATACCATCCAGACTGGGTATTGGCCTTACTCGGTGGTTTGGATCCAGGCCTAGTGCCGCATCAGGTAAGGGAGTCCATTGGGCTAATGAGCCGGACTCCAAGGGTATCCGATCGTACCTAGACCATAATTCGGTTGGACGGTCTGGTCGTGGTCGATACGGTTCTGATCGTGTTTCTGTTTATTTAATCTGGACTGTCTGCCAATTCCAAGTCATGTGGGATAGTTGGTTGAATGACTTGAGATATGGTGGATAGGTCGGACATATTATATGATTATGTTGATTGAGGTTAACCATAGTTCTATGAACCAAGCCAAGCATTATAGGATCTATCAGTTCTGTCTTCGGTTAAGATTAATGCTTATGGGTTATGGTTTCAGGATCTGAGATTGGTTGTGGTCAAGCCAAGGAGCTGTGAAGACTCAATCAGTGAAAGGCTGTGTGGCGTGTGGCTAGATGAAGTTAGACAGGAATTAGTTATTGTTTATGAAACTGTTAAGAAACTATGTATCGGACCACATGAGTTAGAGTGATACATATGAACTTATTTATTATTCCGCTGTGCTATCTGTCTATTTGTTTATGAACCTCATATGCTATTATGAGTTAGTAAATAAAAGGATTTAAATATGAATCAAATAAGCAATGAAATGATCAAAGTAAGGCATTTGATCCAGTTGGGTCGAAATGCCTGAATGGAAGTGGGATCACATCGCAATGGATTTTGTGACTAGGTTTCCCACGACCAGGAATAAGAAAGATGCGGTTTGGGTTGTGGTTGATCGCCTAACCGAATCAGCACACTTTCTGGCCATCAAGAAATCGGATGTGGTCGATCAAATTGTACGTATATACATTGATGAGATTGTCTGATTACATGGTGTTCCGCGAGCATAGTGTCTGATAGAGATCCACGTTTTACATCTCATTTCTGGAGAGCTTTTCAGAAAGCCCTAGGATTAAGAGTAAACATGAGTACCGCCTATCACCCACAGACGGATGGACAATCGGAACGTACGATTTGAACGTTGGATGACATGTTGAGAGCATGTATCTTGGACTGGGGTGATTCTTGGGAAAGAAATCTACCTTTGGTAGAATTTGCTTATAACAACAGCTTCCATAGGAGTATTGGCATGTCGCCATACGAAGCTCTGTATGGGCGTCCATGTAGGACACCCCTATGCTGGACCCAAGTGGGGAGCGTAGTATGATCGGACCGGAGATTGTCGAAGAGACAACCCGGCAAGATCAAGTTTGTGAGGGATAAGATGAGGGAGGCACAAGACCGCCAAAAGAACTATGCAGATCGACGTAGGAAAGATCTCGAGTTTGAGGTTGGTGACTTGGTGTACCTCAAAATGATTACCTTTAAGGGTAGGGTCAGAATTTCCGGAAGAAGGCAATTGGATCCAAGATACTTGGGGCCGTTCAAGGTCATAGACAGAGTTGGGGCGGTGGCATACAAGTTAGACTTGCCAGCCAAGATGAATGCATTTCATAATGTATTCCATGTCTCCCAACTCAAGAAATGTCTGTCGGACCAAGACGTTGTACTTCCAGCTATTCCTGATGATTTAGGAAAGGAAATAACCTTAGAAACAAGGCTGGTTCGAATAATAGATCGGATGGAAAAAGCAACAAGGAAGAGAACAGTCCAAATGATTAAGGTCATGTGGGACAGTAGTGGGAAAGAAATAATCACTTGGGAAACGGAGGCAAGAATGAAAGCTGAGTATCCTGAGTGGTTTGAACAGTTTTTTTCTGAGGAAACAATCGATCCGGATTCGAGGACGAATCCATTACAGGTGGGGGAGACTTGTAGCACCCCCAATCCTGAATAAGGATTGTGGGACTGACCATGGTTCGAGGGAATTATCTAAGGATCGTTTAGATCAAGTTAAATACGTTTCATGGTCAGAATAGGGTTAGGTCATAAGGACTTAACCAAAGGAAAGGGAAAGAAATGAGTTAAAAGAGCTGGACAAGTGTTTGGGCAACTGGACCAAGTGTACGGCCAGCTCGACCAGCTAAACACAGCTCGACCAAGCTCAGCTCAGCTCAACACTACCTAGGTCAGCTCATTCAGCTGAGCTACTAGCTCAGTCAGCTGGACCAGATGTGAATCAGCTCATCTCAGCTGGACGGAGTGTTCGGGTTCTGGGCGGTTGGTCCGGGTTCGGGCTGGTGGTGGGCCAAGGTGGTCCGGCCATGGTGGTTGGGGCCTGGTGGACCCTTGGGCTAGGCCATAGGCTAATCCTGGTGGGTCTGGGTCGTGGTTGGGTTTTGGTATCGACCCAATAAGGGTCAGTTATGGGCGAAGGGTTGCGGGTGGTCAAGGGTTGCAACTTATCGACCAAGTCGTGCCCTTTCACCAACAGGTCGTGCCTGTTCGTGGGGCAAGACTTACTCCCTTGTCCTCTATAAATAGGGGTCCTCCCTGCACGTTTTTATCATTCAGTTTCATAGTAAAATACTCAGAGAAAACGTGAGAGAGAGAGAGAGAAGAAGAGAGAGAGTTCTCGGCCAAAAAGTGGGCCGATTGTGGTGGTGATCTTTCCGGCGAGTGTAATCGTTTGGGAAAAAAATTCCGATCAGGGATGGGGAAGTCTGATAAGGGGAAGAACGTGGAAGACCCTTATGTGGTTTCCAAGGTAGGATATGGGCCGTGGGTTCCATGGTGCATGCGGTTAACCCTTGTGGGCAAACCGATGTTCCGATTGGTCCCATTGTTGCATCTGATCCCTCTTAGTCTTAATTCCATCCTTTCTTCATCTTCTCTTTCTGTTCATAAACGAAGGGGTGTGATGGTTAGATCATGGGTTCCAACCCTGATCATAATCGATCCAAATCCCAACCGCAACCTAGACCAAGGGTCGGTTATGCGGGTCAGTCCGGATCGTGCCAAGGTATGGCTGGTTGGTCTGAACGTTTGGAAAGTCCCAAAAGGTACGAGTTGCCAAGGGTCATGAGTGCCAAAGGTAATGAGAGTCCAAAGGGTGCGAATAACCAAGAGGTATGACTTACCAAGGGTTACGAGTACCAAGAGGTACCATAGACCAATGGGTGTCATTGACCAAAGGGTGTGAGTACCAAAGGGTGCAAGTTACCAAAGGGTGTGAGTTCCAAACGGTACTAATGGATGCAGGTTATGTTCAGTCCATATGGTTCAGTCCGCGGTTCATGGGCAAGGACACGTACACGGTCGTTTGGCCGGGGTAATGGGTCGCAAGGTCCAATCGGTTGTAATACCATCCGGACTGGGTATTAGCCTTACTCAGTGGTTTGGATCCAGGCCTAGTGCCGGATCAGGTAAGGGAGTCCATTGGGCTAATGAGCCGGACTCCAAGGGTATCCGATCGTACCTAGACCATAGTTCGGTTGGACGGTCTGGTTCGTGGTCGATACGGTTCTGATCGTGTTTCTGTTTGTTTAATCTGGACTGTCTGCCAATTCCAAGTCATGTGGGATAGTTGGTTGAATGACTTGAGGATATGGTGGATAGGTCGGACATATTATATGATTATGTTGATTGAGGTTAACCATAGTTCTAGGAACCAAGCCAAGCATTATAGGATCTATCATTCTGTCTTCGGTTAAGATTAATGCTTATGGGTTATGGTTTCAGGATCTGAGATTGGTTGTGGTCAAGCCAAGGAGCCGTGAAGACTCAATCAGTGAAAGGCTGTGTGGCGTGTGGCTAGATGAAGTTAGACAGGAATTAGTTATTGTTTATGAAACTGTTAAGAAACTATGTATCGGACCACATGAGTTGGAGTGATACATATGAACTTATTTATTATTCCGCTATGCTATCTGTCTATTTATTTATGAACCTCATATGCTATTATGACTTAGTAAATAAAAGGATTTAAAAATGAATCAAATAAGCAATGAAATGATCAAAGTAAGGCATTTGGTCCAGTTGGATCGAAAGGCGATGATCGGGTCTTACATGGTACCTACCAATTACTGACATGTTAAAAGGATTGTACCAATCTGAGAGGATGCTGGAGGAATGAGATGGCATGTCAAACATACTCAGACGGATGTTAAGATCACTCATCCATAAGATGCAAGAGCTTGGAAATATTTTAATATGGTACATTTAGATTTTGCTAAAAATATTCAGAATGTGTCTCTTGGACTATGCACAAATGGATTTAGTCTATTTGGAATGTCAGGGAGACAATATTAATTGTGGTCAGTCATTCTTACGCCATATAACCTACCACCGGAGATATGCACGCAATAGAAGTTTCTATCCTTGACCATATTAATACTTAGTCCAAAGCATCCAAAAAGGTCTGTAGATGTTTTTCTACGACCACTGATAAAAGAGTTGAAAGATTTGTGGTCAATAGGTTTGAGGACGTATGATTGTTCAACGAAAAATTTTTTACGATGCGAGCAATGCTTTTGTGAACCATAAGTGACTTTCCTGTTTATGGAATGTTGTCTGGATGGACTACACATGGGATATTATCTTGTCTATATTGTAATAGAATGACAGATGTGTTTCAGTTGAACAATGGTAGGAAACATGTTGGTTCGATTGTCACCGTCAATTTCTTCCCAGTAGACATTCGTACCAAAGAAACAAGACATTGTTTAGGTACAAAAGGGTTGTGAGAGACACTCTTCCTCCATATTTAACTGGAGAACAAATTGAATTTCAAAACGATTACTACAAAGCTCAAAAAACATTTCAACATGGTGCAATTGGCTTGTTCCCAGAAATATGCATGATTATTACGGAGTTCAGCACAACTGGCACAAGAAGAGTATATTTTGGGAGTTTCCATATTGGAAGGATCTTCTTTTGCGCCACAACTTCGATTCCATGCATAGAGGAAAATTTTTTGAGAACATCGTGAATATAATATTGAATGTCCAAGGGAAGACAAAAGACAACATAAAATCGAGGTTGGAGTTACCTGATATTTGTTCAAGAAGTGAGTTACATATAAAAATCAATGGAAAATTTCTAGTTCCGATATTCATATTATCATCAGAACAAAAGTCGGTGTTGTTCAACTGGGTGGCATCAGAAGTGAAGCTTCCCGATGTGTATGTTTCAAATCTCTCTAGATATGTTGAAAAAGGTCAAAAGTTTTCTGGGATGAAGAGTCCTGATTGTTATATGTTTATGAAACGACTACTTCCCTTAGCATTTGCGGACTTACTTCTAACAAAAGTACATGAAGCACTTGCAGGTAATATATTAGGAATTAATATCTTTATTTATGCACAAATAAATAATATGACTACAAAAGTGTTTATTTATTTATTTTTGGAATATACAAGCCATTGGAGCATTTTCAGGGATATGAGCACATGCACTCTATAAGAGGATGTCCTTTAACAACTTCATGAGAACATTTTCATGTTATTGTGCAACTTGGAAAAAATATTTCCTCTGACATTTTTTGATGTCATGGAGCATCTAGTTGTCCACCTCCCGTATGAGGCATTGCTTCTTGGACCTATACATTACGAGTGGATGAATAGTATGAGCGGGCCATCAAACATTTGAAAGGAAAAGCCAAAAACCTCACAAAAGTTGAAAGTTCTATAGTTGATGGAAGTTTGACGGAAGAAACATCTCACTTCACATCTCACTTCACATCATACTACTTTGCACCAAACCTACGTACTCGGAAAAGAGCTCCAAGAAGATATGATGGCGGTGGTGTCGCGCCAACATATGCGATTGATGATGTTCCCGACATCTTTTGCCAAATTGGGCGATTGGGTGGGAAATTGAAAGAGGTTTGGGGGTCGAGTGAAGAAGACGCCTATAGTGCACACACTTATATTCTACTCAATTGCGAGCATACATTGAAGCGTGATTTTGAAAGGAAACATATATGGAAACTTATAATGAAAGGTAACACACACACACACACATACATACATGCATACATACATACATACATACATACATACATATATATATATATATATTCAATTGATTAATTAACACAAAATGTGATTTTTCAACATATTTGTCTTTCAAGTTGAAGAAGCAATACCATGGATATCCACAAGTGAGATAGACAAAAGGAAAAATCAACACTTTATTAAGTGGTTGATAAGTCGAGTAGTAACTCAAATTTTTATGGCATACATCTGTATTCTCCGTTAATATGAATAATTTTAACGTTCTCTTTATTTTTGCAGGTTGAATATGAAGATCCATCTTACCCCCCCCCCCCCCCCTCCCCCCATTATTTCACGAATTAGTTCAAGGTCTAATTGCAAAGGTCACGACACCACCGATGTATTACACACAAGTCTTTACTCTATATACATATGATTATGGTAGACATCGGGCAACAAGTAATTATGGAATATGTGTGAAAGGTGAAATAGATTTCTACGGGTTCTTGTAGGAGATCACTGAAGTGGAATTCTCAGGGTTATTGAAGCTGAAATGCGTCCTCTTCAAATGTGACTGGTTTGACCCCGTCGTCAATAGAGGTGTTTGGTTTAACAAATTTGGTTTTGTTGATGTCAATGCTGGACAAAGGTACAAAAAATTTGAGCCTTTCATATTAGATTCACAAGCAGATCAAGTTAACTTCATTCCATACCCTCGGTTGAAAGACTCTGGAATAAATTGGTTAGTTGTTATCAAAGTTACACCTCGTGGAAAACCAATTGGTGGAGAAGAAGCACCTTTGCAAGAAGAACACATCAATAAATTCGAGGAACCTGAACAACAAACTGATGACATCCTTCTCACTGATCCGCATAATCGTGAATACAAAGATCTTCCCGATGAAATTTTTGAAGACAAGTTTGATGAAAGTGATGATGTTTCTAGTGATGAATCAAACGTCAATGATGTATCTGAATAATGATGTAATTTTTTTCCCTTATATACATCAAATGATGAATTGTTTAATTATGAAAATCAAATTAATAAACTTATTTTTTGGTTAAAATGTTAAGGGATTTTGGGATTGAGAGTTTAGAAAGTAGAGATAGAGTTTATAAGTTAAGCAACTTGGGGTTTAGGGTTTCGAGTTTTAGGGATTCAGAACGAGTCATTGTAATTCGTCGTAAGAGAAAAACACGGGTTCTGGTTGATTACTGGTAATATATTTGATCGTAAAGGACTCGTAAAATATTAAGAAATCATCGTAAAATCCACATAAATGAAAAAGAGTTCTGGTTAATTCCACATAACACAAATGTTCGTAAAGTAATCATATAAAGAAAACACGGGAACTGATTAAATCCTCATAAAATGAAAACGTAGGATTTGGTTTATTCCACGTAATTGTACAAGGCTTTTACGACAAAATGTAAAATGAAAACGCGGGATCTGGTTCATTCCACGTAATTTTAAGAGGATTTCACGAGGATCTCTAATTCCTTATATATACACAAACCAACTCGATGTTCATTTCGTAGTCATTTCCTCTCAATCTCCAAGCAAGGTACTCATCTCTACTTCATCTTTAGTCTAGGTGGTTACTTTAGGATAATTAGTTTAGGGTAATTAGGGTCTGATTAGGTGGTTAGTGTAGGGAATTTTAGATAAGTTTATGGAATTTGTAAATTATAGGATGTGGAATTTAAAGTGTTATTTGATTAATAATCTACTTTAAAAAAAATTCAGATGGCTAGGAAAAACAAGTGTACAACTCATTACAGAGATCTGTTTGGTGTTCCTGGTAGTCATGCAGGTGCATCATCTTCTTTAGCCCCCGGTTCTTTGGTTCCGGATACAGTCCCCAACTTTCAGTCTTCTCAGAGAGTTTCCCAGTCGGTTCCTTTTACTGCCCGCCGGTTCCTCCTTTTGCTGCTCCCCCACCGGTTCCTCCGTTTGCTGCACCATCGGCGCCTCCAGATCATGTTCCAGACGAGGTGCCTCCTGATTTGCTGGTGCTGCCGATTGCTCCATATGCTATATACACCATTAAGGACCTTCTCACTCAGCCAAGCAGAGAAGATTTACCAGTCTTAGACCCCGATCGACCGGAAAATACTTTCTGGTACGTAATATTTTTCAAAGCTATTTTCAATTTATAATAACATTAAATAACTTATACTTTTATTTTTATTTTCTTCAGGTTTGGGATTGATGGTTGTGTCACTTGAAGCGTATCCGATACAATGAAAGGCTACTTCCCCAAGACACATCCAAACTGGAGTCCGACGCTGGAGTACGTTAGAAAGAGGTGATTCAAATATTTCGATGTAAGTTATTATTAATTATACTTTAATTTGTTTTAATACTTTTTATTTGTAATTTATTAATCTAATATTTTCTGTTACAGCAAAAATAGCATTGGTCCATAGGGATCACCGGGAAGCTGAAGAAAGTGTTTGTCGCGAAGGCGAAGATTTGATTGACCGACACGGTCTCAAACTGGAAGGATGGTTTGGTGGTGAAGGGTTATGAGCAGGGTAAAACCATTGCGATCACGAAGGATGTGTGGGATGTCCTCATCCTTTATTGGAACAAACCTTCGTCGATTAGAGTCGCCAACAGTTGATCCGCTTTCCGTTTGACGAAAGATGAGCATGGAAACTTGTTGATGCTTCACTCATCAGTCCAAAAACCCCACGCCGGTATCCGTCTAGACATGGTAAGTATTTCAATTAAATTTTTTTATTTATTATTTTTATATATTCTAACTTTCGTATATACTTTTAGGCTAAATAGACGGGATTATCATCTTTTAAGGAGCTTTACGAGAAGACCCACAAGAACAAGGTTGGGAAATTTGTAGATCCTATGTCTGAGAAAATCAACAACGACGTGGTTACTCGGATTGAAGAGCGCCAGACCCAGCTGACCCAGCAGTCCCCCGATGGAATACTCGTCACATTATTCACACCTCAAGTGGATACGATTTACGAGGAGGTACAAATTATTTATTTATTATTATTCATTTAATCTAAAGGTGGTCCATAAAATCAATCTTTTTAAAGGTGGTTCCTAAGAAAAAGGGACGCACGTTGGGAATTAGGTTCGTTAACGATGTCCCAAGTGCGACATCGTCTTATGGTCAGAGACGGGATGATGAGACTATTCATCTGCATTCTGAGTTGAGAGCGATGCGTTCTGATTTGAGAGCGACGCAAGTTCAAATGGGTTCACTCAAAAGTTTTCTAGACGTTCTAGCGGCTGAAAATCTGCAATTGGAGAGAATATTGTAGGCAAGACGAGCGGAATTCGGGATTCCATAGCCACGTTCCGTAGAGAAGGAGGAGGAGGAGATGGAGAGAAGGAGTCATGACTTCTTCCCAGACTTCTGCATCCCCTAGCTAGTTTTTTTTTATTGTATTATAAATTTAAACTTAAATATTTATAAATATTTTCAGATTTTCTATTATTTAATTTTTAATAATTTTTATTCCTCAATTTAATTCTAATTTTTAATATAAGAAAATAATCAAAGTAAATTCGCAGATAAATTTACGGCTATTTAATGAGGAAAGACTTGTTATATCAATGTAAACCTAACGGGTAGTTTACGTGGAAGAAGACGTAAGTTCCTCGTAAAACTTTACTTTGAATTTACTATGAAAGACATGCGAATTCGTCGTAAGGTTTACGTGTACTTACGACGATTCTTGCGTTTATTTTACGAGGAAAGAGACGTTAATTTGTGTATACCTTATGACGAATTTGTAAACATCCGTTTTACGACGAAAAAGTCTCCTTGTAACTTTATGATGATTTAGCGAGTAAATATGCTTTACGATGGATGATTAATGACAATGAATTTTGAGGTTATTTCTTCGTAAAAGTCCATGTACGACAAATTAACTACGATTTCGGTCGTCGTTAAGTATATGTTTTTTTGTAGTGTTTTTCTTCTAACAAACTCATCACTTTAGTTCCAGTAAGCATTTCTTCAGCTCCTCTCCATCAATTTTGCCGTTTCCATCTTTATCTGCAGATTTTTAGAAACCAAAATGTTAAAAAAATTTCAAACAGGTTGAATCTTGAAACTTTTAAGAAAACTCGGATCGGATAGTGTGGTATACTTTTGGATTATTTCTGCAGCACTAAGTGCGTCTTCCTGGGACAATCGGAATTAGGTCGTGCATATAAAAAAAGATTGAAAAAAACGTTACCATATGATTCGAAAACGCTTCTGATGTTTCTTAATCCTTCTCGTACCTTAGGAAACTTAATAATTATTGAATCCATTGACTTAAAACTACAGTGTCCCGGATAATATCTCCGGCTCTCCACCATTTTCGGTTCAAGCTTTGCGTCCAGCTCAGCATACTTCTTGTTGCTTCCGAGGCGGGTTTTGCATTTAAGAAGTATGTATTAAACTAAATAAACATAGAACAAGTTGATGAGGAGTACAAAAAAACAAGAACTCACTCTTGTAAGCTTAGATGTTCGTTGCAAAAGTTGGATGAGAGGGACAAGGCGTACCAGGTTAAGTAAAGCATAAAGAATCATGAGGAAAGGCATTACGTATAGAGGCAAAGTTAAGACTCAACCTTTGGTGACACTTTCATCATTTCAATGTGTTTTAATGATTATTTTGGTTCTAAAAATTAGTATAAGCGGCAAATCAGTTTTATTCAAAACAATTATTCAAAAATACCAATCTATATAATTTAAATTAATTTAAATCATTTTAAATTATTTTAACAGTTTTAAATCAGTTTGAATCAGTCTAAATTAGTATAAATATATTAAATTAAGCAATAATATTAATAAAAATCTAATTTTTTTATCTAATTTTTTATTTTGTATATTTAATTTTAATAATTTATCATAATACTTTTATAATTAAAATCTAAAAGTAAAATATTTATACAAAAAATATATACATAAAATACACTCAATTTTACAATATAGACTTGAATAGTCGGCATAGTCAATAATTCTCTACAAAATGCATAATTAACACCTAACAATTACTTGACTACTGATTGTCATTATTTATTTGTTTCTAATGGTTTTTGCCTTGAACGCCTTTCAATTGAATACAATAAATAACAAAGGCAAGGTGGAAACTAAAGCTTCAACATCAAATATATACATAAGTAGACTAAAATGAAATTTAGATGACAATTTTTGTATCGAATAATACAACCCCGCCCCCACACCTCAAAGCAAGTAAAGAAGAGTTAATCTTATCTCTCTACCTTTTCCCAAGTATCGGTCCTAAACTTTATCCAATGGTACTACTAGGCACAATCCAACCTGCCTCATACCCAAGGCCTGCATCGTCTCCACGATGACGCTTCTTCATCGATGCAGCAGAAACCGAGCTCCCATTGGTGTTGGAAGTCAGAGAGCTTTCTACAGAACAGTTGGCTGTGATGTTGCTTTTGTGGTCTACTGCTACTGCAAGCTCGGACAAAGATGGCATCATCATCATCTTTGCTGCATCGAAGAATGGGACTGTTGTTCCTTGAGAGCTATTGGAGACTTTGATGGCTAGCACTGATAGCTCTTCCCTAGCTGCCTCGAACCCAGCAAAAGCAACAGCTTGGTCGTCAAAGGCCTTGCAAGCTTTCTCAAGGATTGATTGTAGGTACTTTCCTTGTGCTTCTATCCTCAGCTGGAGTCTCCGTTGTACCTGCCCATACTAAAAATACCAATCAAAAGGTTTGCACTATAACGACTCCTGCAAAAGTTGTGACCATTGTTTTAGTCTCAAGGGCGCAATTGTTCAATCTTATTAGGAAGAGATATAAGACCAGATGGAAACAGGGATCATTGTTCATTTGTAAAGCCGGGAAAGAAAGAATACTCGTAACAACCGCATCCTTATTCTGGATTGCACATTGGTTATCAATTTTTTTTTTGTGGTCTGCATCTTCAAAAAGAACAAGAAGAGAAGTGAAGGAAACTGACCTCCAATTGCTCGTGGAGTCTTCTTTGGACTTCCATCTGAGCACGTAGAGCTTCAGTGACTTGATAACCCCTGGTTCGCAAACAAATACAGAGGTTTATAAAATTGTAAATTCTTTAACCAACTAGTGGTAGGCTGGTAGCACAAAATAGTAAGGATGTATCAAATGTAACCGTACTCGTTCTGCTCCTGCGCTGCCATTCTCAATGATGATGATGAAGATGAACCTGTGTCCTGACTCTCCCCAACACAAGAAGCTGCAGCATCAAGTTCAAAGAATCAGTGGAATTCACACACAGCTGAAATTCATCATAGCTACATGCTACTCTTTGTTTAAAATCAGTTTTATGACCATGCGCAGGTTACTTATATAATTTTCTGGCACCCCCAGTGAGAAAATAACAGTGACATGATATAGGTCTACAAAGTGACTAGCTAATGAGGATCCAAATGTGAAACAAAGAGTTTCACAAACAGAGACATAGACAAAGAGAATACATTACCATCCTTGGAGTTGTCAGTTGATTCTTTGCAAGCTTGCCTTCCTAGGCGGAATTTCTGTCGAGCAAAACACATACAAAGGATAGATACATAACACAATGCTATAACAAATCGAACTTGGGAAGCTATACTGAAACATAACTCCAGCCTACAACTCCAGAAGATCTCAGAATCTAAGGTGGTTGTATCTCATTAACCATATATCTCCGACAACAGTTTATTAGAAACCACATAACTTTGGAATCAGTTTATTCAAGGAAAAGACAAACCTGGAGATGTGATTTGAGGTGGTAGAGGGTGAGGCCTTTCACTCCCATTGTTCTCATGATAGTTTTGGGCGTCGCTTCTGTAAAGATGAACAAGCAGAGAGTCAGAAAGGTCTTCCATCTATTAACAAGTGCCAGGAAAAAGAAGAAGACAAAACTGGAGTAGGAACTTAACTACAAGCTTCAAACGAAAACCTAATTTTGAAAGTTGAGATACTGACACAGATTAAATGAATTTCTGTGACAATAAATAATTCTGAAAAGGAAATAAATTTACATATCTTCCTATTTGTAAAGATCTATTCAAGTCTTAAAAGAACAATAAACTTCACTGAATTAAGTAGCAAATTAGTAAGCAAAACATATTCTTACAACTCTTATAGATGCAGTTTTCAAAAACCAAAAAAAAATCAAGAGAAGAAGATACAAAAGGAGCAAAGAGAAAAATAAAGAAACAACCTTTCAGTTAGCTCACATTTCATCAAGACAAGATCTAAAAAAGACAGTAACAAAACTAGACTAGAGAGGGAACACGGAACATAACAAGTAGAAAAGAACTCACTGTCGGGACCGCCGAGCTGCGTGACGGCGTCAACGAACCTCTCATGGAGCTCCGCTGTCCACCGGAGACGGGGTTTGGGGTCAGTGGTTAAGACCAAACAGGCGTCGCCGGGAAGATTAGTTCCGTCAAGAGGTCCATGGTCGAGAGGAAGAGAGCGAATCGCCGAGTACATTTTCCAGTTTCCCCCACCCTGAAGGAAAAGCTTTCTAGTTCCAGCGGGAGAGAGGAGATTTGGGTGGTATGGAGATTGTGAGAAATCGGATCCGGGTCAGGCTCCGGGTTTTATGACAGCGAAGTGACCGGTGGATAGATTTTGGACGTACACTCTCTCCAAGATGCGTGAACATAGAGGGAACATGTTGCATTCTATTTTAATAATGAGTTTGTCCGCAGAGCCACTTTCGTTCATATTAATTAATCATCATTTATATATATTGTTTACAACCTTTATTTATTAATTAATCAATTGGGTTGACCCTTTATTTGTTAACTAGGATACATCACTCGCGAATGAGATTATTGGTTTTATTATTTTTTAAACTATTAAATATTAATTCGGTTTAATTTAGATATTAATTAATTTTGGGTTATTTTTATTAAGCTTTAATATCTTATTGTTGAATTAAAATTTAAATCCATATTTTTTTGTATGTGTTCGATTTAATTTGTTGAGATATTTAATTTTTGGTGATAAGCAAAAGACAATTAGTATTTATTGAGTTTTATGTTATATGTTTTTCCATGTGTTCAGTTTAAATATGTTTGTTATTGACCGTTAATTAATATTAAATCCAAATATTTGTTCAAGATAACAAATAAAAATATAATTCAACCTCTCCCCTCTCTCTCTCCCTCTCCCTCTCCCTCTCCCTCCCCTCTCTCTCTCCCCCTCCCTCTCACTATCTCTCTCTCTCTCTCTCTCTCTCTCTCTCTCTCTCTCTCTCTCTCTCTCTCTCTCTCTCTCTCTCTCTCTCTCAACCACCATAAAAACAAATCTTATGCACGTTTTAAAATTTAAAAGATGTAACATAAAAATAAATCAAACCCGAGATTTATTAAAGAGAACTCTATCGAAGAGAGAATATGATTATAAATGTGAGCGGGTTCGACTTGCTCGTGAGCTATAAGATCTCTTGCATACACCAACACTCCACAATAATCTACGTAACCATAGATAGTTTCAGATTTTAGTACCATTAGTTAAAACCTAAGAAAAGGTAAAGTATAGTTAAAATACCAACGCAGTACATAGGATGATAAAGACCCCTCTTTATACCATAAAATTTTGCACAACATATAAAGTTAGAACCGTTGATTAGTTTTATTTCTGAAAAAAACTTGATCCAATGAGCTTGATTTTGTATTTGTTCTTGGTGGTTCTATAAAAATCACAAACATGTGTAATGAATTGAGTATCTTAACACGATCATCTTCTTTTAAATCAATCTCTGTATATAGAGCAATAAAATAGTTTAAGATTTCTTCTATTTTTACTCCCTGTTTAAGATTTCTTCTATTGACAATGTGAATTTCGGTTCCTACATATATATATTGGTTTCTCTTAAAAACTAGCTAAGATTATATTGGTTTCTATAGGGACTGTTGAATTCTATGAAAGAAGAGCTTCCAGAGGATGAAACTCGAATGTGTTCAAGACACATTTTTGCCAACTAGAAGAGAGACATCAAAGATCCTAAATTAGAGATTCTGTTCTCGAAAGTAGCATGCAGCTACACCGAAGGAGATTACAAAGACAATATGAAAGCTCCTCAAGACTATAGTGCAGGTGTGTATGATTCTCTACTTAGGACAAACCCTTTAGCATGGTCTAGGGGTTACTTTAGAATAGGATCATGTTGTAATGACAACCTGAACAATCTTAGTGAATCTTTCAATAAGACCATTAAGGAAGCTAGAAAGAAACCTTTGCTTGAGTTGTTAGAAGATATAAGGAGACAGTGCATGGTTCGTAATGAAAAAATAGCTATTGTAGCTTCACGGTTGTAGACAAGATTCACTAAGAGAGCACATAAGGAAATATAGGCTACAAAAGAGAAGTCGAAGGATTGCAAAAGGTATATGGCTTATGGAAATGTTCATGAGATAGACGATTGTGGTGTTTCATATTCAGTGGATATGGAAGCTAGAACTTGTGGTTGTGTGAAGTGGCAATTAACAGGGATATCGTGTCTCCATGCCTCATGTGTTATCCTGGCGAAGAAGCTTAGGTTTGGTGATTTTTTTCTAACTATTACACTGCTAACATGTGGCGGTTAACCTACTCTCGTGATATTCGACATATACAAGGTATGGAGCTACGGCATTGTCTTAATATATTACATGTCTTACCACCCTATAGATTAGGAAACAGAGGTCGACCAAGCAACTATGAGAGAAAGAAAGGTTAGAATTAATTTTCTTTATCAACAAAGTTATCCAGAGAAAGGCATGTGATCACATGTTCTAATTGTCATCAAGAAGGCCACAAAAAAATACATGCAAAAACGCTACTGTTGAGCCACCACCAAAAAGGTCAAAAGGATGACCAAGACTTCACTCTCAGGTACATTTACATCTTAAGAAATAGCTTTACATATTGTTAAGCTAGTATAGTAATTGTTCTTCATTTTTCTTTTGTTTAAGGAGAAACATCGGAAGGGATAGCGATGTCTCAAGAACCATCACAAGAGATTCATCAAGGATCACAAATATGATGAGGTGATTGCGGTTGTCGAAATCTCAGTTTTATTTTTTCTTGTCACGGATGTCATGTGTAATGGATGATTTGTCTTATGTTTTTGATGATTTTGTGTTTGTGTTATGGTATTTTGGATGCTTTGTCTTATGTTATGGATGATTTATGTTTAAGATGGTTTATTTTTGTCTAGGATTCTGTTTACAGAGTAACAAATCGAAGAAGAATGCACCAAAAACACATAAGCATAAGCAAACATAATCTCATACATAAGCATGTCCAAACATAATCTCTTAACATAACCCCATACATTCCAAAGACAATACATAAACAAACATAAATCACAAAACACATTAGTAAAGCATATATGCTCCAAATGCTAAACTAACAAAGACATCATACACCACAAGACCGTTGATTATGACTTTCTTCTCCATTTCGATTTTGTTGTTCAAAGAAAATTCCATCAAATCTTCAAGCTCCTCTTTCATCTTCATTATCTCGGTTTCATGGACTTCTATTTTAGGCAATGCATCATCAACCTCTTCAAGTACATCTTATTCCACCCATTTGAACAAGTGATCCTTAGAAATGAAGAAAAATCAAATTCACATTATGGCCTCTGCTCACAATACATAAAAGCAAAGTCACTACAAAAAAAAATCACTTTACCTCTCCTCTGGTTTCAAAACGGAAGAAGGGACGTCCGAGATTGTCTTGGGTGATTGATGTGAACTTCGTAATCCTTGCTCCACAGCCACAATTTGAGGGAAACCCACGGTTCATGATGCTAGAGAGAGATAAAAAAAAAGAAATGATTTCTGAGTTTGTGATTTGTTTAAGGAGAGGAATTGAGAAACAAAAGATGAGAAACTAGGGATTTAAGGAACTGAATTGGGGATATTTTCGTGTTTTGATAGTTCTTTTTTGTTTTGTCAAAATAACGTTGTCTGTTAAACGACATTTAACAGATAATTAATTAGGATGGTAAAAGGGCTTGGTCAACAAAAGTTCATAGTTTTGTTGTGTTTGACTAGGAGTTTGTGGCTTAAATGGCCTGTTTTGGAGTTCGAGGTTTTTTTAGCTTATTTTGAAAGTTCAGTATTAAAAATTCAATTTTCTTATTTATATATTATGTAAATTGACTATTTATATTTTACAGTTTAAATAAATATAACTTCATATTTATATTTTGATTGTAGTTTTTGACATGTGCATGTTTTTACATTTGTAAGAGCGTAAAAATGTGTAAATAGATATTTCAATCATTATATTTTACCCGTATATTTTGATCATGGTTTTAACCCGAGTATTTTATTTCTGATTAAATATGAGCATAAAAATCAAAAATTATAAGAAAATATCGTATATGCATAGAATGTCATTTATAAATAAGCTAAATTATAGGAAGTATTTATATTTTCCTCCCAAAAAAAGAACGATCATAAGTTTTAATAACTGATTCAGTTTTAAATAATACAGAATAATTTTAAAAATAATGTATGTTAAAATAATAGTTTGCTAAGAATGGAAATGATGTTTATCAAAAATATACGAACACTTAACAATAATACTCAAGAAAATATAAATAAACAATATAAATGGATATTTTGCATTAAATATGGTAAAAATTATAGTAATGCATGTAATATATTTATATTTGTGAAGAAGAAGAATTTGTTCAAAAAGAAAAAGAAAAAAAGGAAAAAGAAGAATGACATTGGTGGGAGGGGGGGAGTAAGAAAAATGTAACTTATATTGTTAAATAAATATTTTGTGTATATTAATGATATGCGTTAATGTTTTTCGTATTGATATGCAATAGGGAAGCTAAAAGATTTATACTAAATTTATTATGAATTCAACTTAAGAGATCTTTTATTAATTTTATAAAAGACATGAAAAGCATATAATGAGTAGTTATTACTTCATTAAATTTGGAAAATACAAGGATTACTTAAAGATATGTTCATTTAATAACTTTAGTGGCACAAAGTTGTACATAAGTTATAAGTTTAAGGGGTAATTCTTATTTGTACTTCTATTTTAATAGTATAGATTGTTACAAACTTTATTTATTAATTAATCATCGTTTTATAAATTGATTAAACCCTTTTATTTGTTAATTATGTTAAGATGATATGATTAGTTTATTATAGAATATATAAACAGTTCGGGGAAACCGATTAAAGTCCAACTAGTAACTGGTCTAATTGTAGATTTTAAACAAACACACACTTATTTATCCAATGATAAAGACAGTCTATTTCCTACATCTATGTTGCAAGTTCAAATCCTGTTTAGAGGGAACTATCGTACGATTATATCAGAACATCCCATACGAATATGGACCTTTGCTTTCGATCCATTTGCAAGTTTGGTGCGCAAACCTACTTCGCAACCCCAAAAAAATAATCTGGATTTTTTTGATCTTGAGATTTATTCCTAAGTTATTCAAAAACATATTTATCAAAATTTAAATAAAAACCAAAAAAATCATATCAAACAAGACCCAGTTAAACAAGGTTATAGGTACATTTTGAAAATTATCTTAATCGAAGTTAATTAAAAATTTATATCTAAATGAATTCGCAGGTGTAGATAGTGGAGAAGATAAAATAAAAACTAAAACCTATTTTTAAAGCCAATATTAAAAATTGTAGGATTTTGAAACTTAATAATTGATTATCTTAGAGTGAAATACATTTCTAAGATACCCATTCTAAATTTGCATGTACGCAGAGCTTTGGAAAAAGTACAATTTTATAGAATTATTTTTAAAATCCTTTTCAGATGATACTTGTTTTTTATAGTTTCAAAATTCGGAATAGAAACTTATACTATATCTTAACGAGTTTGATTAGAAAAAATAAAAAATATCATTTCATTTCATAAAAACACTTCTTCTTTTTATAAAAATTTTAGGATAAAAGACTTATTTTCGGTGATAAATTATATATCCTTGGAAAATATTAAATTAATGAAAAAAATTGGAAAAATTGAACACTTAGAAGTTGGGTTTGTCCTCCTAAGATTTTTTTTGTCACATTAGAATTTTAATTACTGTTAACACCATTATACCCTTAAACTAATCTGAATTAAATATAATTTAAACATGATATTAGTTATTTAATTTAATTTATACATTTTTAACATTAAAAAAACATATACTATTTCTCTTTAACCTTAGACAAATCTCCAATTCTTTTACTTGTCGTCGCCGAAATCTCTCTCTTCTTCCATGGTGAAATAATCTTTCATTTCTTCTAGCTTCTTCTTCTTCTCCCTCATCCACCTCTTTCATCACTATTTACAATTGAAGAACATAAGTATAAAATTGGGTCAAGCTTTTGGATCAGTTAAGCTCATCACCTATTCTATTCCACTCAGTGTTCAAATAGGCAAAGATGAAAATTGGGTTTATACTATCTTTATCACTATTCGACTCAGTTATCAGTGCCATGTGTAACACTCATGACTTTGAGAGTGTTTGTGACATTTTTTCTCCTATCTAAAAGCTCCAATCTCGTCGTGCTCTCAGCTTCACTCCACTGTCTCCATTACGTTGGAATAGCCCTTGCGGTCATAGATCGAAGGAAAGCCCGTTTAAGAGCACCTATGGCCAGTTTGGGCAATTTTACAAGATAGGTCCTCAAACTTTTGAATAATCACGGATTTGTCCTATAACTTTCTGTTTATACATATTACTCTTTGAATTAACTTCAATATTTCAATTGTGAAATCTAGAACATAGAGTATTCCTATTTTCAGCCTTGGTCGCTGAATTTTCTGTTGTTTTAATGTTTTCCCAAATACTTCTAAATTCACAAAAATATCCTTATGATTTTGTATTAAACTTTCGAACGTGCACTTTTGACCATATTATATACAAATGCAATATATACAAAACTCATAAATTAGTCGTTGTTTAGTTTTAAGATTTTTATTATACTTAATAGTATATAAACTAGTATTGTATCAAAGCAGTGTGAATCTATGTGGTTTAGTGCCTTGCGTGTGTAGTTTTCTCTTGAATAACTTGGGTTTGAGTGAAGGAAAGAGCAGTTTTAATGCTTTTTTAACTTAAGAGAGAAGATATTGTGCGAAATTTATGGTATATTTTGTGTAGATTTAGAAAAGATATTAGCCGAAATATGAAAGTTTCCATTTTTTTTTGTTTGGCTATAATATGTATCCTACGTTGACTAGTACACTGTGCAGTGGGTGGGAAACCTAGGCGTAACATTAGATAATAACTAGAACAGGTTATGATGCACAAACAAGATAAGGTAAATCCAGAGTTATTTCTATAATTTGTAATCAAGCTTCAGGTAGATTAACGACATCTTGTCAGAAACCAAATGAACTATAGCAAAGGTAGAATATATAAAATATTACTTTTTGCATTATATACAAACGATATATCTCTGTATAATACTTAATATCCGATTTCTAGACTATGTAGATGGTTAGAATGAATATTTTATGCTCAAGCTAAGACATAAAATAAAATATAATCACTTTAAATATATATATATATATATATATATATATATATATATATATATAGTCACAATAAAAAAATTATTTTACAAATTTAATTTACTATTTATTTCAATTACACAAGTAAAACATGTCCAAAATAACCAAAAAAAAAAATCAAAAGTTTTAGTGGGATAAACAAAAGTTTAAAGTGTTCATTTTTTTCAATTTTCTTAAGATTGATCTAGCTAATTCTTTACACAAAACAACAAACCACACCACGTCTTTGATTTTAAACTTTCAACAACTATTCCGGATTTGTAAAATTGAATTGTTGGGATGTCACTGTTTCCAATTATAGATACAGACTCATATATTTTTAACATCGTTCATCTGACGATCCTGATCAATAGATATATATATATATATGCTAAAAGTGTAAATCTTATTTAAGAAATGAAATTTTAGGTAAATTTTAGGTTTATAATAAGTGATTGACAAATTTGCAGACCACTTCATGTTTTTGAGTAATAGAAATTTTTTTTTGTCATAGAAAAAAGTGATTGATAGATCTATAAACGTGGTTTGACGGCAAAAATAAATTAAAAAGCATAGACGCAATATCAATCGAAACGGATCAATATATTTGCGTATGCGTTGTTTTTTCCTTTGACAGCAAGTCAACGCTAGCTTCCTAGAATAGAAAATAATATAATCCTCCATTATCAACACAAATATTTGAAGGAAAACAAAAGTTGGAGCTGGAATCAAATAGGAGTAGTTTTTAGTAACTTATAGCAATTATTTACAATATTTGCCTCCAGAACATCAACTGCGTAGTTGACTAAGACACAATATATAAACTATATGGTAATAATAGGATGCGAAATGTATGAAGAAACGAACAGCTAAATCTAAATTATAGGTGGTTGAAAAAAACTACTACTATTATTATCGTATATTGAAATCTAAAACTATCTCTATCCACCAACCCTTTTTGATAAAATAATTATTCCCAAACATGCGTCCATAGTAACATGATTAAAAATATCAAAAAGCATGGCTAAAAGACTCTTACGTTGGCTTTTTTAACGCCAAATGTTTCTCTTATATATCAAAAGAGAAACATTGCAACATTTGAGGCAAAACACATGTCGTCATGAAAATGATTTTTACATAATAAGTTAGTTCACTTTAATATAAACTATAATTTCATTAAACTAACCATAAAATCTTTTATTAATCTAAAAAGGTATTTTTATTTTTTTTAAAATAAAAACTAAAAAATTATTTAATCATTTTATATATTAATTGAGAAGTCATTTTAGTGACTTTTACTTACGTGTAAATCACTGGTGAAGTCTTGAAAAATTGTTATAATTTAATTCGTCAATTATTTTTAATTTTAATTATTTTAATTAGGTCTAAAATAAAAGATAAGTCTATACATAATTAATATTACTTTCTAAATAGTCTAAATGATATAAAAAACAATACTTTATGGTAATTATTTGTCAAAATTATAGAAATAATACTAATGCTTGATTAATTATATCTTATATTTTGAAACAATATAAAACAAAAAATATTTTTTAAAATAGAAAAAAATATAAACAATTTCATATTGTGTTGAAAAAATCATATTCATATATAAAGAATTACATTCATATCCTACTATATATTAACTCAGAAGTCACTTGAGTGATTTTTGCCTTTTCTTTTGTCAACCACTCATTTAACTAGACCAAGTTATGGACAGACAAGCTGATTCTCCGGGGAACACCTCTGTCTGTTTGTGTGGTCTATATGGGAGAAAATATTACATATGTTTCTTGTCTCTTTTGCTAACAAATTCGCCGACCATCTCTACTCCGAGAAATATGAATCACGCTCATGTCCTGGAAGTCATCTTGTAGTCTCTGGAACATCTCAATCTCCATCATGAATGCTGGATAGTCCATTGGATTCTTAACCATGTCAAGTAGGTCCAAGCAGTCCGTGTCGAAACGGATCGAGGTTATCTTTTTATCACTCATACATGCTGCTGCCCAAAGTAAGCCTTCCATCTCATCATGTAGAGCCGAGAGGCTCCTGCCGCATGCCCGTAATCCGAAGGATTCACAACCCATTGGATCCTTAAGATTCCACCCTATGCCAATGACACTGCCATTATCGATCCATCATGCATCAATTTGGCAGGTAGGGATTTGAGGTATCCAAGGGGGCACTGTCTCAGCCTTTGTAGTAGGAGGCTCTTCATGATCCTCATTTGTTTCTTCTTTTTCATTAGTCTTTCTCCAACATTCTGCCTCAAGGGACGCATGTTGGAGAGTTTCAATCGGGGATACGACTTTCCCATTAAAGAGTATCATTCCTTTCCTTAAAAATGTACCAACATATCCATGAGGAAGTATCAAATTGTGGTCTCAATGGAGCCACCTTTTTTCTCTTCCAAAAAAGAAAATTCATGTTTTGGTATATAAATGTACTCGGGAAGTAACTCGGAAGGGACAAATATTCCGATAACACCCAAACCTGCAGGGATGGGGAGCATTCAAAAAGAAGATGGTTAATCGACTCCACTGGGCCAACACATCTAGGTCAACTCTTATTGGTTCCCAAGTGTCTATAAATGAGCCTCTCTGCCGTAGCCACACATCCCAAGATAACTTGCCACAAGAAATGCTACATCTTACTTGGGGCCTTTATATTCCACACATGGCTCTGAAGGCTCGTGATGCTCGGTTCTAAAACCATTTCATGTGTAAGACTCAGCTTGGTCGATCGGCTAGTTCATAACCAGATTAACTGAATACACTCCTGATTGTATGTGGTTCCACACATATCCATCCAAAGCTAGAGAGCGAGAAGGTTTGAGGCCAAGTATTAAAGGGATATTATCTGGGTGGAAGAATTCCCGTAATAGCTGGAGATCCCACTCCTTCGTATCATTCCTAATAAAGGACTGAACAAGAAGTTGGGGTAATCTGTAAACAATGTGGTCAGAAGGTCTAGGGGGTCGAGCAACTGAGTCTGGAACCTAAGGCTCACTCTTAACCCTCGTATCTCGATCCGTACCAATGGTTTTACATAAACCGGATATGAATAAAGGTTTTGATGCCATGATACTACGACATCCATATGATGGTGAGTATATTCGTCATTCTTCCAAATGAGAGGTACAATTGTAGTACCTTCCTTTAGAACACATGCCAATAAAGAATTTGAGTAATGAATTAATCTCCACAATTGTTTTGCAAGAAGCGATATATTCAAGTCATGGAGATCTCGAAAACCTAGTCCCCCCGTATCCTTAGGGGTAAAGATCTCATCCCATGTTATCCAATGTAAACCTCTGCTATCACCAAAAGTTAGAAATTGTGCTTTTTAGTATGTCAGTAATGCCTTGTGGAAGCAAGAAAAACGACATCACAAAAGTCGGAACTGCTTGAGCGACAAATTTAACTTTAGCTTCTTTTCCTCATTTGGATATGAGTCTTGTTGACCACGTGTTAACTCTCCCATTGAGTTAATCATGTACGAAGGAGAAAAATTTCATCTTCGAGCCAACAATTTGCTGAGGAAATCCTAATTACATCCCCATGCCTCCTTCACAAGAAAAACCAAGACCTCTTTTATATCTTGTTTCAGAGAAACATCTATTCGGTTTCCAAAAACCATAGAAGATTTTTTCGCATTTAGTCTTTGTCATGATGCTCTCCCATATATGTCTAAAATGTCCATGATCTCCCTGCATTGGCTTAAATCCGCCTAACAGAAGAAAAGATTGTCGTCTGCAAAAAGAAGATGTGAGATCCTTGGGATTTCCCTAGCAACACGGACGCCTACAATCTTCTTCTCCATTTCTGCTCCATTTAGGAGTGAGATTAATGCCTCCGTACAAAAAGGGATAAAGGGGGTCGCCTTTTCTCAAACCTCTCCTTGGTAGGATTCGCCCTCTTGGTTCACCATTGATTAAAACTTGATATGTGATCGACGTGACACAACACATAATGAGGTCAACCATTCTCTCATCAAAACCCATCTTTAACATTAAAGCTGCTATGAAACTCCCTTAATCTATCGTAAGCTTTGCTCATATCTGTTTTAATAGCCATAAAATCTTCTCTACATCTCTTATTCGTCCGTAGGGCGTGAAAATTTTATTGCGCTATAAGAATGTTATCAATAATCAATCGTATTGCCACAAAGGCATATTGTGTATCTGAGATCAAACACGAAATAACTCTCATAAGTCTCTTGCATAGTAGCCTAGAGATAATCTTGTAGCTAACAATGCATAGACTAATAGGTCTGAACTCAGTCATGTCCTGAAGTTTATTCTTCTTGGGAATGAGGCAGATATTCGTCTGGTTCAAAAGTGGATCGAAGCTTCCCGTGGCGAAGAAATCTTGCACATGTCTAATAATATCTTGACTCATCTCACACCATGATTTCTGATACAATTAATAGTTATTGCATCCGGTCCAGGTGCTTTCTCTGGGTTGATATCAAAGAGGGCTCTTCTAATCTCCAGTTTCGACAGTTCCTCTAAAAGTAACCTATTGTCGGCATGAGACACCTTTTCTGAAATGAATCGGAAGGATGCATCCAGATCTGTCGGCGAAGAGGTAGAAAAAATTTCACGAAAGTATTGAACAACAACGTTCTTCACTTGGATTGCAGCTCTACCAACTTCCCATGTTTGTCTTTAATACTGATGATTTTATTTTGGGATCTTTACTGTTTTGTAGTGGCATGGTGAAATTTTGTGTTTTTGTCCCCATTTCTATGTCACTGGTCTCTACGTTTTTGTTCACAGAACATATTTTCTTCTTTAAATGCCAGAATCAATTGTCTTCTAAAATCCTCCAATTTTCTATTGTAGAATTATCGTCATCTTAAGTCAAGTCTATCTTATGTTTTAATTCTTCTATCAATACAACGGAATTTTTTTTTGGGTTTTGCTTCTTCCAAGTACTAATCTTGCTTCAACACGAGGTAAATTTTTGATGAAAATTTTGAATTGGAATCTCATCAAATTGTCTCCATCCCGAAATCACCGCTTCCTTAAATCATGGTTTTTCAATCCATCTTTTCCCGAATCTGAAGCTCTTTTTTTTGTGCTCTTGACACTGGATTAGAATTGTGTTAGGACAGGCCTATGATCTGATCCCCATAGTTGTAAGAATTTCACAATAGTATGAGTAAATAAAGTGTGGCATTCTTCATTTGTCATTGCTCTATCTAGTTTGCTTTTATCTTTTCTGGATTTTCTTTTTTCATACCCACGAGAATGAGTTTCCTTTATATGGAAGCTCAAGCATTCTACAGTTCTCTAACATGATTCGGAAAGAGAGAAAAGAGCTCTCTAAATGACGCCTTCCTCCCCCCTTCTCATGGTTTCCAGTGATCTCGTTGAAGTCTCCAATCATGAAACATGCTTTACTCCGATTTGTACTCATGCGTGACAATCGTTCCCAAACTAGGTCCCGATGTCTAACAACAGGGTCACCGTACACAAAGGTCATAAAATATCATGTCCTTCAGATCTAGTTTCAATGTCAATCATGTGCACATCTGCATACAAGATAGTTTACGCAGGGAAAGGAGGAGAAAGCGCAAGTCAAAGTTAAGGTTCCTTGACTGAGGAGAGTGATGAAGATGGAGTTTCACAGATCTTGTCGTCAGCGATAATGGTTAAAAATAAATCTTAAAGCTCAATTGCAGTGAACACGAGAAAGCGAAGCAGCAGCTTTCAGAGACAGACGGTGGAGGTGGTCATAATAGACATTTTCGCTTAATCCTTTCAACCACGATACCCAGATCTCGAGGAGAAAAGTTTTCAAGTCCTTTTACTTGTTACATCGCTGAGGAGGATCTTTCCAACGGCGATTGAAAGATGAGCCAAAGTTTCGAAGGTCACAGACGGGAAAGGAAGCTTTGGAAGAAGAACAAAGATGATGGAGCTAGACGGTGGAGTCAAAGGTCAAGAGATTCAAAATTTGAATCTATAGCAAAAACAATATCAGATATGATGCAATGGGAGTGGGAGGAGTGTTTGGGAGCATTTCTCTCACCTCTTTCTACATTTCAGTTTCATCATCTTTCATTTTAACAATTGAAATTTTCGCGAGTGATTTTTACTTATGTGTAGTTTCCAAAAATTATTATAATTTGATTGGTTGATGATATATATATATTTTTTTTGTTTTAATCAGATTTTAATATATAAGTTAACTCTTGAACCAATTAATACAAGTTACAAAATACACAAGATATATTAAAAATAATTATTTATGGTCACTAATCGCATACCTATAGAGACAAATTAATTCATCAATTTATTTATTTTAATCAATTATTTATTTATAATTATATAAAATACTTTAATATTTTATAGAAATAAATATAATGGTTATATATTATTATATGAATAATTATATTTGTATGTAAGGCATTATTAAAAATTTAATGTTTCTTAAAGCCCACACATGATTTATGAATCATTTATGAAGATTTTGAAATTATTTATAAAAATTTTAAAATATTTTTTTATTTTGTCTTAAAAATTATTTTATTAGATTTTCTAAATCATTTATAATATTGTTTCAAATTATTTATAGAAGTTTATAAATTTGTTTATGTACTTATAAATTGTTTGTAAATACTTCTAAATCTATTTATTATTGCATAGATGTATATTGATAATGATTTTATAAGTCATATATAATTATTTCATACTACTTACCATATACCCAAAAAAAAGTCATATAAGTGACTTTGAGTTACAACACTTATATGTGAAATATTTAAAATTGTTAATTTGATGAGACTTTAGATTTTATTTATTTATATAAACTCTAAAATAAAAAAATAAATAAAAATTATTTATTTTCAATTTTTATACTGGAGTATTTTATAATTATATAAATGTATATTTAAGGATTTATAAATCATATAAAATTATATAACATTTTAGTTACATATTAAAAGATAAATTATTTACGTGATTTTTGGTTACCTATACGTTCATAGGTAAAATCTCAAAATTATTACAATATGTGTTCATAAGTAAAAAAAATCAGTAAATACGATGTTGGAGCTACATAAGCTTCTGATCATTTTTTTGGAGCAACACAAAATTGTTTTTTTTCTCTTTTGGAGGTTAGGATATTTCTATTTTCCAGTGTTAAAATAAAATAAAAAGTAAATGTACAACCATTTAATTCAATTGTAATATTGATTCCATGTAAGAAAACAATTTTAGTGTCTTGATTTATGATGATGAATTATTTTAAATCTCTGACCTCTTCTAAAAGTATATACTAAAATTTTTGTTTATCAAATTATTTGAAATCAATATTTAAAATTTTAATATTTCTAGCTATTATTCAAAAATATATTATTGTAAGCATAATATATAATTCTTTGAGGCACGACACATGCCTTCATGAGAAGGATTTTTAAGAGTCCTTAGAAAATAAGTTAGTCCACCTAATTATAAATTATAATTTTCATTAAACTAACCATAAAATCTCTTATTAATATGAAAAGTTATTTTCGATTCTTTCCTTAAATAAAAAAAGAATTACCTAATGTGATTAAAATATATGGTAAATAATAATTTATAATAACAAATATTTGTTGACAATTTGTATATTATCTATCATTTTTTTTTATTTTTTTTATTAAAAGAAATTGAGGAATTTGCCAAATATGACTTAAAACTTCATTTTAATTGAGAAATATGCCCAAATTTCAATCAAATGCATAAGTAACCCAACAGGTTAGTGAAATTACAGCGAGCCCATTATGACCAAACAAAAAAAAAATTATTTTTACGAATATAACCCTGAAAAGTTTTCTAAGGATCTTTAAGTTTTCTAGAAGATTTCCAGGAAATCTTCTCATACAGTAGATCTTAAAAATAATTTATAAATTTTATGAAAAAAATTTTGTTATAAGGAAAATTGAAATCATATTATTATAAACATTTTTAAATGATATAAATTAAGATATAGTAAAATTGAATTGTTTTTAACATAGATGAGTGAATGTAGTGAGTCATATTATTCTTTGGTTTAGAGTTTGGAAACATATGTTATAGTATTTTATGTATTCTTAGAGTTATATTTTGGAAGCTTAACATTTTTTTGAAAAATTAAATTTTGATCTATATGCATTTAGTTTTAGGGAAATTGCATTTTAAATCATCAAGTTGGTAAAATTTTACACTTTACAACTTCAAGCTCAACAACTAACAATTTAAAGAATTAAAATAAATTTAGTAACACATTAAACACTGAAATTAGCTTACTTATTCGCTACATCAAAATTATTACCGGTATTGTTCATTAGCAGGTAAAAATAGAAGACGTGGCAGTTATATTTTTTTTTCTGATATTAAAATAATATTAATTAATTAATAAGATAAAATAAGAAATAAAAATTAAAAATATATAATAAAAATCAATAATATTCGAAATTATAAAAAAAAAATCAGGAAAGTAAAAAAAAACAAGAGAGTAAATTGAAAGTTAAAAAAAAAAATCATTCAAATTAAAAATAAAGATTGAAAATATTCAAAACTTGAAATTTGAAAATATTTTTTAATTAAAATTTAAATATTTAACATTCAACAAAAACTTTTAAAAAATATTTTATATTTTTTTATATGTTATTTAAAGGGATATATATTGACATCGTCATGACCGCTATGTCGGAAACCATAATTTTCAATGGTTACATGAAAACTATTGATAAGTAATATTGAAAAAGGGACAACTGATATGTTATAAATACTCACCCAGATTTGATAAATTTTAAATATTCCGACATGTAGTTATTGACAATGATGGTTGCCTATATTACGGTTATTGTAACGAATTCCATTATATCACCATCAACAAGATATTACGAGTAATAATAAGGTTTTTAATTTTTTTTGTTGAATATTAATATTTTAATTTTTTTTTGATTTTTCAATTTTTAAATTTCTTTAATATTTTTTTTTGAATTTTATTTTAATTTCCTGATTTTTCTTTATTTTTGTGATTTTTTCCTTCTATTTTTTTCTATTTTTACTTATTTTTATAATTTATTTTGAATTTTATCTAATTCTATTTATTAATATGTAATTAATTAAAATAAATATTTTTTTTAAAAGTACAAAATAAAAACGTTCACGTCATCTATCTTTACATGCTGATATAACCTATTTATTACCAGTTTTATGCCATGTTATAGGCTCTATTTATAGTCTATTATGTGTATATAGGCTATGTTTTAAGGTCTTTACAGGTTGATGCACATTTTGGAGATATATGGAGATACTTGGAGCTTTTGGAGCATTTAGAGGAGAATAATCCGTAACTGATCTTTGAGAGAGTCGAAGTACAAGAATGTCATCGATCGGCAATATCCTAACGTCGACCGACCTTACATGACCAAGATCGATCGATGCTGACCACTTGCCATCGATCGATGACCAATTCGCAGACATCCGATTTCAAGTCCAAGTTAGAGACAAGACACAAGATTACAAGTTCACCCGTGGACGAGTTTGACCAAGATTTTAGGGTTTTATATTTATACTTTATGTATGAGAAAGAAGAGAGGACGCGTACGTACGGAGACGTATAGCACTAGGTTCTTGAGTATTCTATTTAGGGAGATTTGTATTGAAATCCCAATGTTTTTTATCTATGCATTTTATTTAGATTATTATTCTTACTTTGATTATGTCTGAGTAGTTATCAACTAGGTTTAGGGTTTATTAATGGTATTGATGGATTAGCCAAACAATATAATTTTTAGGGCTATTATTAGATCTATAAATAGAATTGTGTTTATTGCTTGCGTTCTAGAGTAGCTAATGACATATCCTATTTGTTACCAGTTTTAGACAATGTTATAGGCTCTATTTAGGGTATGTTATGTGTGTTTAGGCTATGTTTTGAGGTCTTTATAGGTCTATGTACGTTTTGGAGATATATGGAGATACTTGGAGCTTTTGAAGCATTTGGAGAAGAATAATTCGTAGCTGATCATTGAAGAGAATCTAAGTACGAGACTACCATTGATCGATGATACAAATTAGGCGTCGACCGATGTTACATGACCAAGATCGATCAATGTTGCACATCTGCCATCGATCGATGTCCAGTTTGCAGACAACCAACTTTCAAGCCCAAGTTAGAGACATGACACAAGATTACTCAAGGACGAGTTTTGACCTAGATTATATTGTTTTATATTTATACTTTATGTATTGCACTAGAAAGAGTGGTGCTTGGTATTGGTGGATGAGATGGCTAAGTGTGCACCACCTCACCATAGTTCTAGGATTTATTTAGGGAGAAGATTCATAACTCCTTATGGAGATTTTTATTGAAACTCCAATATTTATCTATGCATTTTATTTAGATTATTATTCTTACTTTAATTATGTCTGAGTAGTTACCAACTAAATTTAGGGTTTATTAATGGTACTGATGAATTAGCCAAACAATATAATTGTTAGGGTCATTATTAGATCTATTAATACAATTGAGTTTATTGTTTGTGTTTTAGAGTAACTAGAATCCTGATAATAGGATAGTTAGGCACAAGCGAGAATAAAGTCTACTACCAAAATTTATTCTGTTGAGCTTGGTTTCAAGAAACAAACGAGAGTTGATTTAGCTAATCTAGTAAAATTATCGAACTAGGTCGTAAAGCTTGACTCAAGAAATCATCGAACAACGCATAATCATTGCCATCGATTGATGGTCATTCCGTGTCAACAAGCTAGAGCTGAGACATTGGACTTAGTCAATAGATGAGACGCGCATGCGAGAGCTGGTGTCTTTTACATTAGATTTTGAGTTCCATGATTAAATACCTTTAACTTCTATCTACTATAACCCACTTACCTA
>CAJHQQ010001700.1:0-85452 GCA_905132885.1 Moricandia moricandioides
CAAAATAGTTTGTTTTTTTAGGCTATGGCTATAAGGGCATGTTCAAAGGGGGCACACTAATTAGTGTGTTTAAGGTTTAAATATTAGTAAAATAATGTATTTTGTTTAAGAACATGGGGAATACTCAAAGGGAGATCACTTTGTTTAAGGGTGTGCTTAAAATTTAAAAATTAATAAAATAATGAGAGAAGAAAATTTATATACTAAAATTGATGTGAAAATAAAAAAAACACAAAATACAATTCCAAATTAAACATACAAACATTTTATTGAATTAAACATACAAACATTTTATTTAATTATTTTTTAATTAAACATACAAACATTTTATTTAATTAATACAACGTTTATTGTCCAAATTTATTCCATATATTCTCAATCAAATCCTCTTTTAATTGGTGATGTGCTTGTCTATCACGAATTCTTGTGTGACCATCACCGAAACCCTCAATATTGGAAGCCCTGCTTACTGAAAACGAACGAGACGGAGTGGTTCCGGTTTCATTTTCTTGTTCGAATTCGTGTTCGTCATAGAGAGAGTATGAATCTCGTTCATCTTCAACAATCATATTATGGAGTATGAGACATGCTCTCATAATATATGCAATTTTACCTTTCGCCCATAAAAGAGATGGATTTTTAATCATCGCGAATCTAGATTGGAGGACTCCAAATGCACGCTCAACATCTTTTCGTACACCTTCTTGATGTTCTGCAAACAAACGATGTTTCGGGTGTTGTGGTCGTGGGATGGATTTAACAAATGTCGCCCATTCGGGGTAAATACCATCCGTCAGATAGTAACCCAATTTATACTCCCTTCCGTTGACATTGTACTTGAGTACGGGAGCTCGACCGTGAATTATGTCATTAAATACTGGTGATTGGTCAAGTACATTTAAATCGTTAGAAGTACCTGGCGCTCCAAAAAATGCGTGCCATATCCAGAGATCTTGTGAAGCTACCGCCTCCAAAACAATAGTTGGTTTTTCGGTGCCTCGTGAATACATTCCTTTCCAAGCGGTTGGGCAATTCTTCCATTTCCAATGCATACAGTCGATGCTTCCAACCATCCCGGGAAAACCCCGTTGTTCCCCATAAAAGAGTAGCCTTCGAAGATCATCTTCTGTGGGTCGGCGTAGGTATTCATCGCCAAACAAGTCAACTATTCCGACGACGAAATGTTCCAAACATTCACGAGCCGTTGTTCCGGCAATACGTATATATTCGTCAACACCATCCGCCGCACCCCCACATGCTAATAGTCGAATAGCTGCAGTACATTGTTGTAGCGGTGATACACCATCCCGGAAGGTTGCATCCTTTTTTGGTTGAAAATATGGAACTTCTGCAGTGAGACGATTGACAATACGCAAGAACAATGACTTGTTCATTCGAAATCGTCTGCGAAATAACTTGTCAGGGTAAGTCGGATTATCACTAAAATAATCGTTCCATAACCGATTGTGACCTTCTTCCCGTTTTCTATCGATATAGATACGGGTTTTCTTCTTGGACGGAATTTCCTCTGCAATAGCTTCTAATTCTTCATCGTATTGGTCTTGAAAAAATTGTTCAAAACTATCATCATTAACGTCATAATGATAGTGAAAATTGTTGGAAGAAGATGCCATGAGAAAGGAATAAGTGAGAGAAGAGAATTGTATAATGAGAAAGGAATAAGTGAGAAAAGAGAATTGTATGTTCATTTTAAGAGAAGAGAATTGTATTTATAGAATTTATAGAAGATGGTTGTAACTACATGTAAAAACATGTGATAGTTGATGTAACTAAAATCCAAAAACAAGTAACTACTTCATTAGTAAAATCCAAAAACATGTGACACTTGATCACTTCTGAAAATAAAATTGATCAGTTCATAGTTCATACATCATTATGACACTTGATCAGTTCATACATCAGTTCATACATCATTTTACTAATCCGACCATGTACATGTGACACTTGATCCAAAAACATGTGACTAAGGCCACTGCCACTGCCATTACACAATTTCAGCATCCTAAACTAACATGACTAAGGCCACTGCCATTGCTAACACAATGCAGCAAACACATACCATGTGAAACAATGGTTTCTTCTCACCTAACTCAGCAACAAGACTCTCCAGGTTGACCAACCTCTGATCTGAAAGCCTCTCCAGCTGCACCAACCTCTGCTCTGCAAAGCTTTGTAGGTCCCTGAGCTGCATCATATGTGTTGCAAAATCAGGTTCAGCTTGAGCCTCCTCTTCAACCTCAGCAAGACCAAGGAGCAGATTGTAGTAACTGCTATCAGCCTCGTCTTCAGAACTATAGTCCAAGGGGCTGTTGATGCCGTAGTCATAGATTGAGTCAAGTCCCATGTCTTCTTCAACCTGAAACCAAAACAGATTCATAAAACAGATTCATAAAACCAAACAGATTCATAAAACAGATTCATAAAACCAAACAGATTCATAAAGCATAGCCATAAAGTTCTACAAGGCTGATTCATAAAGCATTACAAGACTGATTCATTACAAGACTGATTCATTAAAACATAGCGATAGTTCTACAAGACTGATTCATAAAGCATTACAAGACTGATTCATTACAAGACTGATTCATAAAACATTAAACAGAGACTTCAAAGTTCCTTAAATAGTTCACGCATAAGACTCTTTTTAATGACTTTCTCATCTTCATCAAGAGTGTCTTTGCGGGCAATGAGGGTGTCAAGAAGTGACATCTTTTGGAGTTCTTTCTTGGCCTCCAACTCTTTCTGTTTGATCTCCCATATCTGACTAATGTTTGCAGATGGTGCATCCTTCTCTTTCCCTTTGTTCCTTAACCTTTTCATGGCCTTTATACCAGGAGGCCTGCTCTCGTGCTCACCAACTACAGATTCTGTAGATGGTGCTGCAGCATCGGCTTTTCTCTTGTTAGAGCTGGTTGTCTTCGGTGTAGGGTTCATAGGTGTGTGGTCGCACCATTTCTGTTCAAAGCGTAGGACATTCCACGCATACTCCAAACCAAAATTCTTCTTATACAGCAAAGTGAAGAGTTTGTGAGCATTCTGCAGAATGTCCAAATCATTATGGCCACTACCTTGCTCACCCTTCGCATCTGCGTAGGTTCCACAGAACCTGCTCACTTCGCGAGAAATCTTTTGCCATCGTTGTCTACAATTCTCATGGTTTCTTGGCTCAGCACCATCAAGTACATGAGTACTTGATGCATAATAATCGATTATACGCTTCCAAAAGCACCCAACCCTTTGGTCATTCCCAACAATGGAATCCTTAGAAGTGTTTAGCCAGCCGCTTATTAGGACTAAGTCATCTTGTTGGGACAATATCCTTCTCTCCCTACGCTCTTCTGGTGTCTCTTCTGCTTGACTAGAAGGCTGAGAACTCGGTCGTGGACTAAGAAAAGGGGTTTGGGTTTGAGCAGAGGAGAAGTTTAGACTGCCAGAAAATCTATCATAAGGGAAGTTTTGAAGACTAAAGTATGACTGAGACTGACTAGGATTATTGTTTGAATCCATAGGAATGAATTCATACAAAGAAGAAGACGATGAAGAGAGATTGAGTTCACAATCTCGGGTTTAAATGGGACTAGTTGTAGTTAATTCTTACCTAATAACTATTACCTACTTCAATCAACTCAGACACTTATTGCAGACATTAGAGTGTTTTGTTAAAGTTTACAATATCATTTAAGTCAAAGTATTGATGGTTAGCTTTCATATCACTTTATTGTTTTGGAAACTAAACCAACGAAACTAGGAAACAATTGGTAACCCACTAGTTAGCATAAACCTATTTTGGAATCAATTGGTAACCCACTAGTTAGCAGAAACACGAGTATATCATAGAATCAATTGGTAACCCACTAGTTAGCAGAAACACGAGTATATCATACTTTAAACAAAATGATCAAAAGTCTCAGTGAAAAGGTTCCGAGTAATAATCAAAGAATCGCTACCAATCATATGAATGTCAGTACATAACATGATGTTGAGTTTGCAGCAATCTCGTCCTAATAAAAAGCTATCTAAACACTCAATTCAAGCATCGGCTATTTCAAAAACAGAAGACTAACCTTTTACTCTCGGTAAAAGCTTCTTTGTTGTTGCTTATCCGGTTGAACTCTCAGCCTGTTGAGTATCCGCAACTTGAATCCTCACAGAAACAAAACAAAAGAGAGAGACAACACTAAATCAAAACCTAATAAACAATGAGATCAACCGGATAAGAAACCTAATAGTGAACCAAATCAAATCAATACAATGAACGAAACCTAAATCTAAACATAAACAATGAGATCGATGAGACCGAAGAGAACGATATCGAAATCTAAATCGAAACCTAATAATCGAAACCTAAGAATCGAAACCTAAATCGAAACCTATATCGAAACCTAAATCGAAACCTAAACCTAAATCTATATCGATGTGAACGACAAAACGAAGGAGACGAGGAGACGAGCAGAGAAAAGATCAGAGACGAGGAGACGAACAGAGAAAATATCAGAGACGAGGAGACGAAGAGAGAAAATATCAGAGCCGGTCAGACGAAGCAGAGAAAAGATCAGAGACGAGCAGAGAAAAGATCAGAGACGAGGAGACGAAGAGAGAAAATATCATACCTTCAAGGGTGATACAGAAGATCGGTGAGGAGGAGAGAAAAGATCAGCGACAAGATCGGTCTCCCTTTCGTCGCCGTCGCCGTCGCCGTCGCCTTTCCTCTATTCGCGAGAGAGAGAGATTGAAAGTGCGATGCCCTAATTACCGTGCTTTGTGACGTTTTAATTTTGGCCCAATACCTGCTTCCCACGTACACAAGCACAGACCCTTAGCACTGCTCTTCTTCTGGACCTCCAAAACTGATCTTGGCCCATTTTCAAATTATATCCTATTATTTTAAGCCCAAGCACATGGTTAGTGTTCCCCCTTTGAACATGGCCTAACATACAATCCTTCTATATATTAATTTATATATTAATTGAAAAGTCGTTTTAGTGATTTCCGTTCATATTTCGCTTATATGAGAGCTCTTCAATTAATTCTTATAATTTGGTTGGTTTTTAATTTTTTATTTATTTAACTAAAATTTGTAATTAATCTCACATTGTTTATTATTTTCTTTAAACAAAAAAATACATATTAAAATATTAATATAAAAAATATTTGTAAAGGGGTTTCACCAATAATGTTTCTCTTACGCCTACATATGCTTTGGATTTAAGTCAGTCTGGATTAGGCCGGTCCGAAAAATTCAAAACTTAGCGAAATTGTTTTTTGTGGTTTTAAAATAATTTTTGGTTTATTTTCTTAAAAATATTTTTTACTAATCAAGATTTTTAAAAATTTCCTAATTTTTAGGAAAACCAATTTTTAAAATAATTACCTACTTCTTAACAAAAACCAAAATCCGTGTGTTGTTGGTTATATTAATGCATTAATATTGCAAAAACCCTATATAAATTAAAGAGATAAATAGTAACTATTTATAATCATTATATTTGAAGGAAAAAATTCTCTGAAATCTAAAATTTAATATAAAATATAATTATTTTTATTAAACTTTGGAATTTTGTTTTTGTAAATTATTTAATAATTTTAGCTAATATTTTAAATAGAATTTAACTGTAGAAAAATTAGTTAGTTTTTTATAAAGTTATAAGTACTATATATTTATTACACTATATTTTTCAATTTTATTTATTAATTTTATAGTATTTAAATTACATAAATTTTATACACTTATGATAGTGTTAAAGTATATTTAATTTGTTTTGTTTGTTTAAATAAAAAACTAACTATTTTATGTGGTAATATTTTGTAATAATTTATTATTTTTCTAGTCAATGATATGTTGTTATTAATTATTTTTAGTAATCAATTTTGACCTTAGAAAAAAATAATTACTTAAAGGGGGTTTTGCAAAGAGATAAAGACCAAAATAGATTTAAAAAAATTGTCCCCAAAATAGCACTCAAAAAAAATGACCAAAATATAAAAGGTGTAAATATATATTTATAACTCGGGTTAATTAATCTAAACAAATGGTTTAGAGTTATTGGATTGGGTTTTGGAGGTGAGGTTTATAATTAAATAAAATTTTGAAAAAAAGAAAAATTTTAAAATAAAAAGGTCTATTTTGATTTATTTTTTCTTGAGTGCTATTTTTGTGACAAAATCTTCAAAAATGTCTAGAGATTTTCCATTTTGCAAAAGTGACTCAAAATTTGAACTCAAATACAAAACTAAATCATCATTTTTTTGGAACTTTCATTTGTCTTATTCACCCTAGATTTTTGAGTTATTCACAAAAATGTCGTTACTTTTTTATTTCTTTTTTTTTAAATGAGTGTTTTACTTTATCATCCTCATCTTCATCAAGTATCTATAATATTGTCATTGTCATCAATACATCAACCACCATAAACAACCAATTTGAAGTTTTTAATGCACAAAAATCTATTTTTTTTTCTCTTCTTTTCTCATTTGTTATTCACACAAACAATATCTCTTTCACTTTCTCTCAGAATTCACTAAAAAAATTTAAGATTTTGATTTCAAACTTTGTAAGGTTCATATAGACATTGAAACTCATTATTCTTGGTCCTTAATGAGTTGGTAGCATTCTTGGTGAAGTTTTATGAGTTTAAAGAAGTTTAACAAGTCATCTAACGGATTCAAGATATGATCTTGAAATTGATTTTTTTCCAGATTTGTTGTTTTAGAAAAGTCTTATGGTCAATGCATAGATTAGTTTTGCAATTGACATTTTCTGTGTTTTTTGTAGAATACTGCTACCTTTCCCTTGTTAACAAAAAAAAAACAAGGAAAATTGAGAAGACTTCCCTAGAAATCTTTTCGGATAAACATGTTAATTTTGCAATTGACCAAAGTTTGTTATAAATTTTACTTTTTATAGAAGACTTCTCTAAGAAGTTCTTTATTGTTTAATGAAGTTTCTCACTGTCACTAGAAGTCTATGTAAGTTACTTTTGCAATTGAAAATTAATACTAAAAATATATTATTTACGAGAAGACTTCTTAAGAAATCTTCACAAATTTTATTCCTCATTTTTGGTCAAACATTTGGTTTCGAGAGAAGACTTTGATTTCTTGTCAAATTTTAACTTCATTAAACTTAAAATCAACTTGTAATGTGATTAATATATACAAAAGTAAACACATATAGGTCACAAAAAAAAATTAAGATTCAAAAATCTAACCCTAAAAATACAAACAATACTACAGCTTATATTACCACAACCTAAACCAGAGACTCATGACTCAATCTACATTCACTCATCTATGTTGATAATAATTTAATTTAATATTTTTAAATTTACATCATTTATTAATGTTTATAGTTACATGATTTCAATTTTTTTCATATAATTACTTTTTATAAAAATTTAAAATTATTTTTAAGATTAAGTGTACGAGAAGACTTACAGAGAAATCTTCTTAGAAAAGACTTCTCTGGAAGTCTTCGTTGTTGCAGGCGAAAATGTTATAATGGTAAAATTGAATACAATTTTTTTGTTTGCTCCTAAAGATTTTGTTGTATTTTCAATAGTTTTTTTGGTTACTTTTGCATTTGGTTGAATTTGGGGTACACTGTTACATTTGAAATCAAGTTTTGAGTCAGTTTTAACAATTTCCTCTTACTTAAATATAGTCAAAATCCAAAATCTAAAAACTAAACTATAAATCACCAATCAAGTCTTTCAAAATATAAAATCTACAACATAATCAAAAACAAAAATTTTGAAACCAAAAACTAAAAACCAAAATGTAAAATGTAAAAACATATAAACAATCATCACCTACATTTTATTTTAAATAATAACATTCTTGCGATCAACGTCAGTTTTGATATTGATATATTATTTTTATATTGTTGATCCAAATTCTAGTAGAGAAACGAATATGGAAACTATGATTATACTTTTTGTTTGATCATTACATGAATCATATTCTAAATTTTACAAAATACATATTTATTATATAGAACATATTTTTTTTACCAAAATACAAAATGTGGAACATTTGATTCCTGAACTAGCCCAATTGACATCTTACATGATAGGTCTATTTATATAATGATGAGGATGTTTTTGTAGATATATATATATATATATATATATCAATTTACGATGGACAATTTTATTTGTATTTACATTTGGCAGTTTTATTTGCACTACTATTAATATATATATATATATTATTAATCTGCATAATTATTAATATATTAATAAATACGCGGTTATACTACTGGATTAGGAAGTTTCCCACGATCGAAAATAATTTAGGAAATGGAATTAATAACATTTAACAAAAGTCCCGGGTCCAGAAATATTTTTGGCCCATAAGAATATTTGAGGGCGGATTGGTGTGCATAGGATCAACCATCAACCTTTGGCGTCGGTCTCTTCATCCCACTCGGTCGGATGATTCACTTAATCTTGCTCGCAGCTGAAATTTCCTCAATGGTGATCGCTGAATTCGACTTGACCTCATGTGCATACTTCTCTGCATCCCCACAGTAATCCTAGTCCATTTCAAAACATTAACATTTTGTTACATATGTGATGTAGATTCAATTTCATGCTTTCACTTATATACTTACTACATCTCCATGCATCTCTTCCACAAACTTCTTGAACTCTTTGTAGTTAATTTCCTCAAAGATTTCTTTGGACAATCGCAGGTACATGAAACTGTGCAATTTGAAGTTGGGCACTTCTGGGTTAGAACAGTTTGAACGGGCATGATGAAGAACCTGGTCGTAACCTTCCGCATTAATAATTTCGAATGTGTTTGCACCAATCACTTCTATGCCTTCTTCCCACGCTTTACGCAAGACCTTACAAGGAGACACCAACAAACACACAAAAAAACGATGATCTTAGTTAACCTATAACTCCATTTATGTCAATAATATTAGAGGAATATCATAAGATACATCTAATAAAAAAATTTGACACTAAAATATATTTTAAGGAAAAAATAATTAAAATAGATTTTATTAAATGGTGTAAATATATATTTATATTTTTTTTGGTTTATTAATCTAGATTTACTATTTATAGTTATGGGTCGGAGTTTTGGAATTGAAGTTTAAAATTAAAAAAAATTATTTTGGTCATTTTTAATCTATTTTTATAATAAAAAGTTTTAAAAAGTTTATTAGACAGATTTGCCCATAATATTATCCTTGAGTATTTACAAAATATATATATATATATATATATATATGGGTGTAGTTACGTGTTTTGTTTGTAAGAAAAGTCTTGATACTTTAGTAGATTTACCGCTTTAACAAGTTCTTCGGGGGCAGAGTAATCTTTCCTTTCATAGTGGTAGTATTTCATCTCAAGACAACTGAAGTTGAGAAAGCAGTTGCGTTTGTATAGCATCGTAGCGATGGGACGGTAACCATCTCTGTTATCACCAAGGTTGTAATATCCTGCAGTTAGTTCCGCCGCGTGGCTGTGATGGTTGTACAACCAGTGAACTCCTGAAACCTATGTATAAGTATATTAAGAGACAAAATATTATGTAGTATGTGGAGCAAGTAATTAAGTACCTTGGCAACCAAGTCAACTTTGAGGCCGGTGAAGATCTTGTTGGCTTCTCTTAGGATCTGATCACCATGGAGGATGAGTTTGTTGGAGTACCATTCCAACAAGAACTTCCCCTTCTCACTGGTGTATGTCCCATTCTTCTTGAAAAATTCAGTCTCCTCTGGCTCGCTCTTGTAGTTTCCAAAACCTTCTTTTAAATCATCCAACACCGAGTGTCCTGCCTTGGTTGCAGCATTATCGTAATCTTCCTTCAAGTATTTGTCGTAGCACTGGTATATTAATATCATCAACTCTCACCGTTAGATTTGGGTTTAGGACCAGAACATGGAACCATTTTTTGTATATTAGGTAACCTGAAATTCTCCGATGCCTGGAAACTTCCAGAAGATCTCTTCTCGTTTTTCTTTTTCTCCATTTTTTTTCCTCCCTTCTATTGGAAACGAAGGGTAACAAAGTTCTCCACTGGGTCCAAGACCGACTTCGATGGCCACTATCACGCCGGCTTCTAGAAACTCTTTCATCTCTTTTCGGAAATTTTCCATGAAGTCACTGTACATCTGATGGTGAAATTATGCATATATGATTAATTAATGGGAAACTAGCTAGGAACGTTGCAAAGAGGCCCGCGAACAGTGCAAGAACCTCTTCTTAAAACTATTAAATAAGAACCGGTTTTAGAGAGTTTCTTACACTGTTTACGGGTCCCATTAACACGTGGCGATCCGCAATTGGTTCGTTTTTAAATTTTTTTTTTATTTTTTTTAGTCAGAAAAAAAAAAATTAAGAACCCCATTTTGGGGTTCTACGGATAATGATGCCCTAAGGTGCTCTAGCTCTCAACGACACCTTAGTGAACACCACTTTTTTTTTTTTTTGCGTTTAGAAATGAGTATAATTGGAGCTCACATGCACTGGAGCTGAATGAATAAAAAATGTAGGAGAAAGAAGTTTTGGCTGCTATATATCAACACTGATTTTAATGTACTACTCGAAGATGTATTGTCAAGACGAAGCTAGTTCATGAAGTGGGGCATAAACTACAATACTAGACAAATAGTCGATTTTAGTGCGAATCAAGATAGGAGTATTAAAGGAAGATTTACTGAAGAGTCAGTTTAAAGAAAATACAGGAAAAGAAGCAATCGATCTTATGAGATAAGGGATATTGGTTTATTCGCTGAAGAACTAGTTATGGAAAGTTTTCATTAGATAGAGTTTTAGCACTAGTTTTTCCTAAGAGGACGTTGGCATTATGGTGGTCGTGCAACACAGAAAGAGTTTTTAGCAAGAGAAAGTTTTGTATGTCCAAATAAGGAGAAGCAAAACATCTAGGAGCTTGAGTGATTCATAGACTGTTACAAGTCTATGAATGAGTGAGACTAGTCAATAAATCAAAGTTTCTCTTGAACTTGATTAAAAAATTGATTTTAGAAAGAAATTGTATGTGTTTTTAAAAGGATTTAACCTAGTCGTATCTCTTGAAACATTATCCCTGAATTACTATGTGTTTTAGTTCTTCTCACCTCACATTTTACTTATCTCTACCTCTTTTGAATCTCTTTGTTTTAAATGATCCCTAGAGAAAAAAAAATTTGTTGTTGACTTGTTAGGGCATTTTTAACCCTAAAATCCCACTTGGGGTTCCTATGTTTTTTTTTTGCTTTTGCTGATTAAAAGAAAAAAATTAAAAATAAATCAATTACGGACCGTCACGTGTTAGTGGAGTCTGCAAACAGTGTAAGAAACCCTCTAAAAACGGTTTTTATTTAGTATTTTTAAGAAGTGATTATTGCACTGTTCACGGGCTCCTCGTGTCAGTGAAACTTGCGATGCAAGAACCCCTCTTAAGAGACTCCAATAATCACGCTCTTAGCATAGCAGATGCTTGGTTAAGTGAGGTATTTATGACCTCCAACTAATTTCTATGTGTGTTTCAAAATTAAAGAAAATAACACAAATCGTTCTAAAACTGGGCCGTGTAGTGTGGTTCGCTATTGTATTAACTATTAATTATTAGTAGATTGCGTTACCTGTATCGCAGTACGTTTATCCTCTTCTTTAACATTTTCATCATCGGGGAGGGCTACATTATCGACCCCAAGACTGAGGCAGCTCTCGTCTGGAAAGCCATTGCGGTCGGTGTAATATATATCCGGATTAGCTTCGCCATACTGGACTACCCAGCTCGGGAGACCTATCGTTTTTTGGTTTTGGCTGCTCTTGTGGAAAGACATGATGACATGGACTTTGAGTTCCAAACTCATGATCATCTTGAACAGCTCTTTGTAAGCATCCCAATTATATTTCTTGGGGGCTTCGGACTCGACGATCCCCCACCACACATCGACCATCACACCGTCGATGAAAATCTCCTTGAGTTTGTGCAGTCTCTGTTTTGTTTCTTCCAATTCCATGTTTTTGCTATCTTCAGCCACTATTCCAAACTGCATTCACATCAAAATACAGTCGAGTTAGCTGCATTATATATGTAATAGGTTGCTCCAACAACACATGAAGTAAAATAGCAAAACTGTTTTTTCTTTTTCCTTTTCCATAAAGAGCTATTAGCTAAAGCATGTTGGTGTGTGTAAATCACTTACAAGAGGAAGCACAATGTAGACAGGAATGTACTTGAGAAGAAGCTTTTCCTTGCTATTAATTTCTTTCACTAATTCTTCAAAATGAGAACAAAGTTCAGACATTTTTTCTTTTCTATCTTGTTGTTTTTCAGAATCAGGAAAAGGACAAAGTTCAGACATTTTTCTTTGTGTATATTTTTGTTTTGCTTTTCTTCGTAAGTCTCACATCAATCGCACGAGGAAGATCTAAAACAATAGGACAGAAATTAAAATGATAATTATCTAAAAATAAAAATAAAGCTAAGCAAATAATGGAGAGCATATGGCCAGATATACGTCTTTAATTATTTACACGGTTGAAGTCAACTCTAAGATTATCGTATCCTGATTAAGAAATTAATTAATTGCTTTAATAATTTAAACGTAGTACAATTGTATAATATTTAAATTCAAAAAGTCTTTTAATATTCAGAAAATTACAAAAACGCGGAAATGTTGGGGTTGATGGGTAGAAACCGTAGTTTTGGATTTTTTGCTTTAAATTTTAAGCGGTAGATTTTCGGGTTTTATCTTTAGATTTTAGTGCTATAGATTTATTTCAAAGTTTTAAAAGCACTAAACTTAAAATTGTTGAAAATTTAACTTTCAGAACCAATATATTTTCTTTTAAAGGTTTTGGGCTCTAGTTTTAGATCTTCTTACCAAAGCTTGATTGATTTGATTGTTGTAGATAATTAAAAAATGTGTAAACCAATCACCCCATTATGAGGAATCACGTTTGTATGTTGGGTGACAATTCGCAAGTAGTTGACATTTTTAAAGTAGTTGACTTTTAAGGTAAACAGATTAAGTATAGGTATAGGCATTTGAGTCTTGGGTAGGGAATGGATTAGTTTTTTTTGGATCCCACTTAGTGAATCCTAAACATTTGGATCTAATTAAATATTATTTTTTTCTATTTTGATTTGGGTTATTTTTTTTTTGGTCTACTCAATTAGAGTATACTAAATATATTTAAAAATATCTACAGTTTTTTATACTTAGCAAGTGGGGGTTGGTTCAGATATTTAGGATTCGAAAAAGACTCAAATGCCTATACCTATACTTAATCTGTTTGAGTATACCTTACCACATCATAAATTTAATAAAAACTTGTGATATTTATCTAAAAATTGAAAGACCAAAAATAATTAGATTCTACCATTGACATTTAATTCATATTATTTGAAAATGTGGCAAAATCATATACAAAAAAAGTTAAAAGTTATAGTCTCAACCAATCAAGTTTATAAACTTTAATGTTTAATTTAATGAAATTGATGATGTGGATAGGTTTAGAGGAAAGAAACGTCCTTATTTTTTTTTTTTTTTTTTTTTTTTTTTTTTGACGGCAAAAAAAATAATAATAAGGACGTTTCTTTCCTCTAAACCTATCCACATCATCAATTTCATTAAATTAAACATTAAAGTTTATGAACTTGATTGGTTGAGACTATAACTTTTAACTTTTTTTGCTTTAGAATTTATGATGTATAATTTTTGCTATAGCTGTAGAATATTGCTTTGATTTTTAAATGAAAATCTGATTAATAAACATTAAATATATGTTACAAGACTCATAGATCTTTAAACAAATTCCAGAGCTTCGTTTCTAAGTTGTTGATAAAGTGCTATCGACAGCCTAAACATATAAAGAAAGGAAAGTATGCAGTAGGTTTTACAAAAATAAAGCGAAGTTTGATTGGGAAATTTTGTGGCTGTAAAATATTTTTAGCTGTCCACAGAACCTAGAGCAGCTACCAATCATCCTAATAAATATATATATATACTATAACTTTTTAATTAAAATAAAAATCAAAAAATAATTTTAAACATATAAAAAGTTGAAATAATTATGAATTGTAATTATAATAGTGTATATAATAGATAATCATATAAAGTCCATATTAACAAAGAATGGTTATCCTTAAAAATATATTTTTTCATTTTTATGTATTTGATTTGGTTTTTATACCAGACATGAACATAATATATTGTTTTATTTTGTTAAGCATTATTATATATAGCAATTTATGTTTTTTTTAGTTAATCTACCTTTTTTTTATTTATGTGCACACCTAATATTTTGTAACATGTTGGTATAAATTTTTTTAATTTAAAATATAAATTAAAAAAAACACTTTTAAATATGATATTTTTCCAATTTATATAGTTTGCATGCATGATGTTTCTCTTTTGTTCAGTTAGAATTATGTTTAATATATCAACTTCATTAAATTAAAAATTAAAGTCTATCAAGTAACCATTTAAGACTAGAAAATATACTATAACTTTTTAACTAAAATAAAAAAACGAAAAAATAATTTTAAAGATAAAAAGTTGAAATCATTATGAAATTGTATCTATAATAGTGTATATAGATAAGCATACAAAGTCTATGTTAACAAAGAATGGTTGTCCCTAAGAGTACTTTTTTCATTTTTATGTATTTGGTTTTGGTTTTATAATAGACAGGAGCATAATATATTGTTTATTTTGTTCAGCATTATTATATATAGCAATTTATGTTTTTTTAATTAATTTACTTTGTTTGTTTATGTGCATACCTAATATTTTGGTACAATATTTTTTTGATTTAGAATATAAAAAAAACACTTTTAAAATATGATATTTTTTTCAATTTATATAGTTTACATACATGATGTTTCTCTTTTGTTTCAGTTGAATTATGTTTAATTATATGGAGAGCAACGAAAATGAATGAATCGGCTCATGACTTGGAAAATTAAGTACTCCACGAACTACATAAGCACCCTATACCTGATATTGTAAATAGGTTCATTAATAGTCAAATTTAATGTAGTGAAATAAGTGAGCCAAGTCATAGAACATTGTTATAAACAGACTAGAAAGAAAACTAAATGGAGTTCAAATACAAAATAAAGGTCAAACAACTTCTTAATACAAAATGATTAACATTCCCGTATGATCAATACATCAACTTTATAAAAATAATAGAAATAGATTACAAAGGAAGAAGATGAATAATACTCTCTAAGAGCATCTCCAACCATTTTTATTATATTTGCCTCTATAATAACATTTAGAGATAAATCCACTCCACTCATCTCTATTTTTTCTTCTAAAATAGACATTGCTATTTTTCCTCTTTTTATTGAGGAAGAAATATCATTCCTCTATTTTTACTTTATATTTAGAGATTGCTATTTTAGAGAAATACATTGGAGAAAAAACACATCTCTAATTTAAAAATCATTTATTATAAAGTAAAAATAGCATAATACATTGGAAATAGTCTAACCACAACGGTCAAATCAACATGATTCAAGAATGATACAACAAAAAAAGAATTGTCAATTAATAACAAAATACTACCAAAAAAAAATAACAAACACGTGGAATCGAGTATCTCTAGTAATAATAATAATAATAATAATAATTGCAAATAGTAGACCGTACAACTAAATGTAAATCATAATAAAGAAAATAGAGCACATAGAGTAATAGTCTTGGATATTCATGTTGCGGTGGTGGTTACAGCAGTGGTGACAGTTACCTGGTGACACTTACCGGAAAGATGACGGTGATTACAAAATAATCGATGGTCGTGGTTTTGGAGAAAACAGTGATGGTGGATAGATAAATGCACTATGATAATGGTCATCATGATGATACGATGGTAAAAAAATGATATAATATATAGAATAAGTAGTATTAAGCACTTATTATGGGAAAAAATAAAGTAGAAAAAGAAATAAATAAATACTAAGGACAATATAGTTTATATTGTAGAAATGTTAGAGACTTTTTATTTTTTAATTAAATTCTTAATTATAATTTGTTTTAAGACTACTGAATAAAATTTCCCAATCAATCAATCCCTCATCAATCATCAATCATAAGCAGTAAATAAGCATATGGCCAGATATACACCTTTTAAAGAAAATTCTCAATCAATATACAGATGTACATCTTTAATTATTAGGACGGTCGAATTCAACTTAAAGATTATCGTATCTTGATTGAGAAATTAATTAATCGCCTTGATAATTAAGACGTGCCAGAAGTGAATTATATTTAACTAAAATAAAAATATACGATGAAGTTAGGAACCACGTCTCGATCTGTCTGTCTGACTGGTGGGAATTTAAAAAAGAAAAAAAAAGTTAAAGACATTGAAGTTAAAGAGATTGCATATAAGTACAAATATTAGGGTTAAACTAACTTATAAAGCCTTTCTTTCTAAAAACACTTTTATTTTAGTGAACCAATGGAACTAAACTGTCCCTTTCAGCGTGCTGATTCTAGGACACACGAAGTAGTTCGTCGGCAAAGAGCTCCACTAGCCTTCTTTACTTGCGAGGTGTGCGAAGAAGTGTCCAAGACAGTCACCGAGTTCTACTACTGTTACACTTGCGAGAAAGAGATCCACCTTGGTTGTCTCAGATTCAAACGTGAGATTAAAAACCACCCTTATCATCCCTCCCACCTTCTCAAGCTCAAAATTAAAAACTCCAACTCTCATATAAGCGATGAATGGCCAGACGACGAAGTGATCTCACCCCCTGCTAACAATTATGGAGGATGCAAATGTTGCCGGAGAAAACTTCAAGACAGGTACTATCATTGTGTTGAACCTGATGATTGCAAGTTCAATATAAACGCCACTTGTGCGTTGAATCAACCGCCTCTCACTATCGTCCCGGGGAAGAGCCATGAGCATATGGTCTTCACTCTCTTCCCTAGACGTATCGCACTGCCTTGCGATGCTTGTGGCTTGTTACTCGACAAAGGTAGTGATCATGTCTATACTTGTCTCTCTACCAACTACATAGCCCATAGAAAATGTATCGAGGAGTTACCAAGTGTCATTGGGATCACCCACCACATACACCGTCTCAAGCACAAACCGTCTCTTTTCTCCCCGGACGGTGACCCTGCTGATATATTCTATTGTGGAGTTTGCCGCAAACCTGTCAACGTCAATTACGGGCAGTACTCTTGCACTAAGGGTTGCCACTATGCTGTCCATTCTAAATGTGCAACGAGGAGAGATGTGTGGGATGGGGAAGAACTCTACGGAGTCCCCGAAGAACATGAAACACAGGGAGGTGTCGAGCTGTTCCAGAGGATTGATGATGAGACAATTCTACATTGTAATCATAAGCAGCATAAATTAAAGTATTATGGAGAAAACAATAATGTATGCGATGGAAACAACTTCTGCCAAGCTTGTCTCCTTCTAATAGTGGTGTCTGATAGTGTGTATAGCTGTATGGAATGCAAGTTTGTTCTCCACAAAGCATGTGCCCTACTTCCTTCCAAGATACTTCATCCGCTCCACAAACACAAACTCACACTCCTTCCACTCCCTACTAATTACTTTCTGATCCAGTTCAAGAGTTTTGTGGAAGGCATGTTCAAATGCAGTGGTTGTCACCAAAGAGGCTGTGGATTCATGTACCGTTGCGACATAAAGGGTTGTAAATTTCAACTAGACTTGAGGTGCGCTTCTCTTAAGCATTCATTTATACATGGAAGCCATGACCACCTTCTCTTCTTAAGTTTGAACAAAGGTACATGCACGAGGTGTGACACCAACCAATGTTCACCTTTTTACCTAGAGTGTACTAAATGCACGTGGTTTTTGGGTCTTAAGTGTGCTATGTTACCTAGTGATGCCCACTACAAATTTGATAATAAGCATCCACTCACCCTTTGCTACGGAGAAGAAGGTGGTCGTCAATACTGGTGTGAGCTATGTGAAACAACATTACATTCACGTGAATGGTTCTATGCATGTGACATTTGTGGAGTCACTCTTCATGTTACTTGTTTGCTGGGGAAAGAGGTATACTTGAAGCCCGACCATACCATATATATAAATGATAAAAAGGTCGACATTGTTCGCAACAGTTTTAACCCGCGGCGATTTTGCGGTAATTGTACCGATCGTTGTGTGGATACGTTAGTATTATCCATACAAGATTTAGATACATATTGTTGTACTTTGAAATGTACGCAAAAATTATTGGATCGAGAGAGACGAGAAAAAATGCAAACACAAGAGTAATAAGGAGCGATAACCAGTGATCTAAATCTACGGTGAACTTGTGTGTGTTGTTAGCTCGTTATGAATTTATCTGCCTTTGTTAGAGTTTAAGAATAATCTTTTCTTTTATGTTTGTTTTATTAAAACGCATGTTTCTGTTGCTTAAAATTACTATTATTTGTTATCCAGAAAAACAGCTATAACATACCCGATATATGATGATATGTTCAATTTATAAGGCGGGCAACAATGGTAACCCACAGCCATTTTGTGATAAATGGAACGATCGTTGTGTGGATACATTGGTGATATTCAAAGAGGACCTACGTAAGCATTGTTGTATAGTATTGCAATGCATGCAAAAATTATTGGATCGAGAGAAACAAGTACAGAAGCACAAAGGAGACGAATAAGAGCATAATTAACTCTTTTTTTAATTAAAACGAACTAATCGCGGACCGCCACGTGTCAGTGGGGTTCGTGAACAGTAAAAGAAACTCTTAAGAATAGCTCTTAATTAAAAATTTTAGGAAGTAGTTCTTAAGGGATTTGGTGGGTCCCACCTATTAAGACCCCTTAATAACTCTCCTTTAATCATGTTCTAGGGACATGATTAACACTAGTTTCTTAACTAGGTTCTTAATTTCTTCTTTTTTTGTACATTTTTCCGCCAAGAATCGGCTTTTAGAACTCTTATTTAAGAGTTGGTTCTTAACTTTTCTTAGTTAAAGACTAAGAAAAATTTAAAAACGACTCTTAACCGAAAGTAAGAACCCCAATTAAGAAACTGAGGTTAATGATGGTCTAAGGACCAGGGATCTAAATCGACCATGAACGTTTGTGTACTATAGTCGTTATGAATTTTTATTTTTTTTTACTCGTTATGATTTATTTGTCTTTCTTTACTTATATTAATTCTTTTATTATTATTATTAATTAGTTATTAATTAAATTTTATCATCTTCCTTTATTTGAATTAAATTTACTTTTAAAATTTAACTATTTTTTCCCAAAATTTTGATGATATTATAATCATTTAGTTACAAAATACATGCATCAAATGTTATATATAAAACATCTAAAAAAACATATTTTATTGTCATATTTTAATGATTTTTTAGTACAGTACATCGTCCAATGGTTTATTAAGTTGTCATTCACAATCACATGATCATATACATGAAGTTTAATTCGGTTTATAAAAAGAAAGTAAAATACTAGGTATGGTCGGATATAGTTGTTTCTCGAATAATTTATCGTCCTATCATAACTTGGTTTATATGGACAATTGACAAAAAAAAAAGTAATAGATTCTCAACAACGATGCATTGATTTATCAGGGTCAGGGGCTGATAAACGTGTTGCCTTGAATTTTGTATACTTTCAACTCTTGGGTTTAATGAAATATAATGTTGACAAAAAAAAAGATGCATTGATTTATCAAAATTCTTTTTTGACAATAAAAATAACAGGCTTGAATTTCAAACTGTGGACCTTCAAAAAAGAATTTATCATATCCCTTATATATTAAAAAGAGAATCATTTAAAAAGTTGTAACTTTAAGTTTGTATTAATTAAAAATAACATCTTCCTACGTGTCAATCAATTAGGTAGTTAATTAATCTTACGTGTCAGTCTTACAATGAAATTGAAAAACATGTTGGTCGAATTCGATTTTTATATCTCACTAGGAACATTTAATACCAACTATTTGATATCTTATATATTATAGTTTTCATTAAACTAATCACAAAACTAATTAAAGTGTACAATTAATATTTTATTTTCTTTCCTTAAATAAAAGTTACGGAATTTCCAAATATGACTAATATATATATGACAATTAATTATTATAATAATAAAGATTTGATAACAATCTAAATCTCCTCCATTATTTTTTGTTTAATTTTATATTATTAAAATAAATTAAACAATCAAATTAGCTATAAAATTAAAATTTTGATTTTTTCTTATAAATTATATTTTGAATTTTTAAAAACGACAATAAAATACTAAATTGTTAAAATTATTATGTTAAAATTTAATGATCAATGGTTTAACATTTTTATTATAAAAAGATACACATGATTTTAAAACCACATGAGTAAAAAGTATCATTTAATAATAAAACAATATATATATATTAAACTATATACCATATAAGATTACATAAATATTTTAATCTTGAAAATTTTACTGAATTTTCAAAAATATTTATAAATTATAAACTTATTAAATTTTTCACATTGAAATTTTTTTGTTATCAATGATTTAAATAATTTGTTACAAAAAGATATGAATGATCATAGAACCCTATGATTATGAAATCTTATTTAATAAATAACTATGTGAAATATAATATATATAAAGTATAATATTTTTAGAAAAATAGGTTGGTCCATCTTAACTTATATTACACTTTTTATTAAACTAACTATCGAATTGATAAATAATGTACAAAAAAATAATCTCGCACTTTCCTTCAATAAAAACTACGAAATTACCTAATATGATTAACGTAATATGAAAATTAATTATTATGAATAATAAATATTTGATAACAATTTTTGTATCTTAATTTTTTTTTTAATTTTATAGTATTAAAAGATATTAAACAATCGATAATATGGTTTTGTTTTGGTATATACCATACAAACCGAATGAATGTGATTTGTAATTAAGTAACAATTTACTGCAACAGAGACTTCTTATTTTCTTAATCTTTTTTTTTTTTGCTTTATTTTAACAGTAACTAAATTTAAGTAAAGATTATAAATTTGATTGACAACAATTAGTTGAAATTCTCTACAACTTTTTTTTTTTATCTTTAAACAAACAGAGTTGTGTTCAATCGAAGACATTAATTTGATGAACACCAAATATGGAAGAATATAAAACTTTTCTTTCATGCTTCTGTTTTGTTTTTTTATTTTTATTTTCAAAAGTTAGGCTTTGATATTAATTATAGTTTTTCTTATTTTATTAGATGATATAAGCCTTTTTGTTTTTTATTCTTTTATTTAAATTTATAATATTTTTTAATAAATGACTTTTTGACAACATGACTCTAAAATTCGTATAATATATAATATGATCTCAAACTAAATAATTATATTTTTTTGGTATAAAACTGAATAAACTGAAAATCGATGGGATATAAACCAAATCGAACGGAAGTAAATATGGATTTATAGTAGTAGTTATATTTTAATAACCGAAATAACGACAAAACCGAACCGAAATCCGATATCCGGATTGAACACCCCTAATCCAAATGAAACCGAACTATTGTTTCATTTTTCAAAATATAATAAAATAATAACTTCATTCCGCGCAAGGCGCGGGTCTTATCCTAGTTAGTCATATTGTTTTATGAACTCTCACTAAAACCATGATCATACCACAAAAGATAATTACATCAAATCTCCCTGAGATCCACTATCAAATTAATATGTGCTGTAAATGGCCAGTGAGAAGACAAAGTCGTGGGAAACAAAATTTTAAAACGGATTGGCATATTCTATAGTTTCAATGTAGTATTCACGTCCTCACGTGATTTTTTCTACAATCTATTCATACATATTATAAATATAAAAAGAGAATTATTCTAAAATCTACTATAAAAAGTTGTTGGACTTATTTATAACTATTTTTATCATTAATTATTCTAACAATACCAATATTTAAAATGAATCATATTATTTCTCCTCATTTCATGCAGTACAAATTTTACCTCCAATATTTAATTATTATGTAATAATGTTATAAACCATATCTTATACTCATAATGGATCTACACATCAATTATTAAAATGAGTTAGATCTATCATACAACATATTATATCATGTCATCTTATATCATATAGTTGCAAATATTTACAAAATCAAATTTGATGAAATCATGTTTTTATATATACTATATTACATTAATTTTTAGAAAATGTTTACTATAATGTTTTGTTATTTAATATAAGTTTAATACCTATCAAAACCTTATAAATCTCAACTATTAAATTAGCTAAAAATATCTCAAGTAAATCTTAAGTCTCACTAACTTAACAAATGTAACCCTTATAAAATAAACACATAATCTAACGAGAGAGAGAGTAATCATGGGCATCGAATCTTTAGGTTGGGTACCACTACAAGAAAACTTCTCATAACCTGCCGATGATTATTTGCGAGGACTTGACTTGTCTGAAAATACCGATCAAAACCTGTTAACATACTGATAAATTTCTAAGAACTCATTATCTCGTCGGAAAATTATCAGTAATCTCCGAGAACTGTCTTTTCTCGGTAATTATCGCTAATTCTTGAGGACTAGACTTTCTCGGTAATTGATCAGAAAATGCGTCGAAATATTAATGGTAATTTTCGAGGACTGGATTTTCTCGGTAACTGGTCAGAAAATGTGTCCGAAGATCCTCAGAAATTATCTTGAACTAACATCCTCGAAACATTGTCGGTAACCACTTTTGATTGAGTTGCCGGCTTGTTGTGATTCTTGCCCAGGTTTTTAATCTATAGCTCTGTTTTTCTCTGTTTTTGTTGTGCAAGACTTTTACCGAACAACTTTTCATCCAGCTAAGGACTTAACTTGATTAGTTCCTTGTTATGGTTCGATAACAGGTTTAGCTTCAGCTTTGACTTGGTGTTGACTTATATTTTCTTCTACACTGACAACTTTGATTCTCTTCTTCTTATCTTCCTTATTCTTCTTCTGACAGATTCATCTTCTTCACTTGCAGGACTTACTCAAGGACTCAACTCTCAACATGGCAGCTGATTAGAAATCAAAAGCACACCTCACACCCGCTTACACCTCACGACAGCGCAACCAACTAAGGCACAACCCACGGCGGCACAGCTCACGACAGCACACTTGGTGCATATATATATATAATTTATTTTTACAAAATAATTAAAAGTTCTCGGAAACTTCTCGGAAAACTTCAGTGCATTTCCGATAAGCATGATCATCGCTGGATAATGACCGTCGGAACTCAGCAATGAGTTTCCGAGAATTCGTTCTGAAGAATTTTCGACAAAGCTTACTCTCGCTCGATTCCGACAACATTCCGAGAAACCTATTTTCTGAGACCCAAACTCCGACTAATGGGCACTCGTCGGAAAGTTATCGGAGTATCTTGATACCGACAAGCTATAAAACTGACCCTCGGAATGGAGCACGTATTCTTCTAGTGTACAGATCGGTTCATTAAGGGTCTGGATCTTCCAAATCCTAGATAGTTGGACCTAATTAGGTATTTTAAAAAATTGGTTTTTGTTCGGGTTGTTTTCTTTCGGGTCTAGGTCCACAACTTCAAATATGTGTAAAATACTTGTAATTTTTGCGTACATAACGGGTCTGGATCTGTCCAAATATTTTAGACCCATAAAAGACTTGAAATGTCCTAAACCCAAAAATACACTCGTAAATCCAAAAAATATCCGACACGAAAACATACCCAAAAAATCAAACCAATATCCAAAAATATTCAAATATCACAAAAACCCAAAATTTGACATGATCTCTGATTTGAGGAACCAAATTTTTTATCCAAATACACACATATCTTTAAAAATGTGAAATTGTACCTGAAACTTGAAACTATAACTGAAAACCCCTACCTGAAAATTATAAAACTATCCATATAAAATCGGTTTTAGTTTAGTTTTTTGAGTCCGGGTAAATATTCATATAAAATCTCAAATAAACTAATTCATAAATTATATAATTTAAAAGAGTTCTCTTCTTCAATATAATACTATTTTGTAACATATTAATATAAAAAATCACAAAATATTATTTCATATCAAAATTTGTTTATTATCCAACACAATTTGCGCTATCGAAGCGCATCAAAATCTAGTATCAGACTTAAAACTAAACCCTAAAATCCAACCCATGGTACAAGTCATGGATAATAGATCTAAATATTCATTATTTTATTTAAAATTTGATAAAGTATATTTTCAAAATTGAAAAATACATACATGCTGATTCAAAAGAGATTATGAACAATATTAGAAACCAGTAAAAACACAGTTTATCATAACTGGAAACTAGGATAAAGCTGCTGTTGCTGCTAACGGTGAAATTCAGAAAAGAAGTTTCTAATCTGGTAAAGTTTTGTGTTACAAAAAAAAACTCATAACGTTTTATTCCAAATGAAGTGTTAAAAGTGAGCTCAAAAGATGAAGTTTTAAACGTCTACTCACAGGAAGAGTAATGATACGTAAACAATTGTGGAATGAGGCAGATATTGTTGCAGTTCTGAAAAGGTTTCAGAGACCGGATGGATTGGTCCAAGTGGTAAAAGAGTTTTGGATGGAATTACCGCCAAATGGATTTGATTCGTATTGAGAAAAATTATTTACAATGATTCAATTCAAACAAAGAGATGAAACTTTTTTTTTTTACATTTTATTAAAAAAAAAAACGTTTCCGAGTAAATTTCACAAAGGCCTTATCTTCTTTGCCCTTCGTATGAATGACCATTGATTCTTCAGTGCCGAGTAATGGGTTGGGTTTATAGTAAGACACAAACCCTAAACCACGAAACCTAGCTTATCTCAAAAGGTTTTTGACTTTGGGCTTTAGGATTGTGATAAAAACACTCAACTTGAATAACAGACATACCTTTCTATGTAATAAAAAAACGCTCAATTTGCAAAAGAGAAGATTTAAAGACTTCTAACGCACGAAACGTTCAACCACCGAAAGAGAGAGAAAGAAGTGGTTATGGATTTTAGCAGTACGGTGGTTGTGGCTGTAGCCTACGTCTCCACCGACACGTGGCAGCTGATGTGGAGGGTTTCGTCGTCGTCGCAGAGTATCAATGCAGAGCGTGCTGCTGCTACCCGATGACTTCTTCGTCTATGACCATCGTGATTATTACTTCATATTGACTTTTTAAAATCCTTTCTATAGCTTTTCTGAGCTGTATGATTAGGTGATGCCTCTGTTTCTTGAAAATGTTACAATCTTTTTCTTGTTTTTTTTTCTTCAGTCACTGTAAATTGTTACACTTGGATATTCAAAACACACACAAAAAAGATACAATGTTGGTTTTGTGACGATTGTGTTCTTTGAGCAATGGTTGTGTTCTTTCCATGTTGGTTTTGTGATGATTAATAGATTGATCTGCTAAAAATATTGTTTGATTTTTTCATCTGGTGTTGAATCTCATTGCCTTATAAGACCATAAAGTTGTTTACTGCAACTTTGTTTTAAATTAGATCACAGCTTCTGGTGTCTCTATATTTTTGATGACTCAGTAATACTACAAGACAATGACATCTTTCATATGGGCCGGTCTGTTTCAATTGATTGTGTTTACACTTATAGCCCAACATATTTGAAAATTTAAAATGTAAGTTAGAGAACGAAGGATGTTTGTCATGATATGACCCATTTTGCCTCGTTTATTTTGTTGTATTTTACAATTTTGGTCAGTAATAGTCTTGATTTCGTTTTGATAATTTTTGTAAAAAAAAAAACCATTTTCTTTGTGGTGTAAAATTAAAATGTATAATCACCCAGTGCATGACTTTTAGTGTGAAACAACAAAAAATAGATTGAACATATGCTTGACATTTTGTGTCAAAGATAGTAACAAGTCAAAATTGGATTCAAAAGTTTCATCTTTTGCATTAGTGTCTGTGATTCACCAGGAAAAAGAAGATGAGGATAAAGTCACATGTCTCTCAACAGTCTTTCCTTGAAGACAAAAGCTTACATCCATTCACATGATCATGTCCAATCATGTCATACATACACCTCTAACGTGTTTTTACATGTATAACTTGCATATATTATAATAATATACATGCATATATGGCTTTCCAATTCTATGGAATTTGTGCTTAATATACTAAGAACATATAAAGTGGTGCTTTTTCAAATAGAGTATAAATCTAGTTAATATTAAGTTATTATATTCAAAAGAAAATTAAACCACTTAATGTCAATATCGGTTAGGAAAGTATCTTATGAGTATTTAAGAGTTTCTTATTCAAGATATTCATCTCTAGTATTTTTATTTTGTTTTTTTTTAATTGTTAAAAGCATTGAAATTCTCTAAAACCCACAAATGATGACACTCTGTAATAAAACTTTTTACCCATCATTTCAAATGTTTCCATTTTTCGTAAACTATTTTCTCAACTATTTATACACATAAAAAGAGGATCTTGATTTGTTAATGTTTATAAAGTTTGCATAATGAATGCAATAATGGAGTGGTCTAAGGACAATATATAAAAAATAGTAGAAAAGCTTGTGGTTCCACCTCCTTTCATATGCATGCATTAATCAACAAATCTTTTACAATTCATCATATCCTAGCCAAAAAAAGAACGAGAATAATGGTTTGAAAAGCGATTGGAAAAGAGATTTTCATTTATTAAAACTAGACTATTGGAGAATCCAGTACACTTCGAATCGTCCAACTACCATTGAAGAATTGAAATTATGATTAACCACAGTTGTGAGGTATAAGTTTCGTTAATTTTTATTCGAATCGGGTTTTGTTCGAGTCGGGTTTGTAATTGGATCCTTATTCCTATTTCCAGGTTGATTTAATATATAACAAACTCAGTTCGGCTTAATGTGGGATCTAGGAGTCTTTGTTCAAGCAGAACGTAAAAAACAACAAAGGCAAATTTCTCAAATAGTTTTTTTAAAGTTTTTGTCACAAAAATAGATCTTGGAAAAAAAAATGACCTAACACTAACGACGAACTCAGTTCGGCTTAGTGTGAGATCTATAAGTCTTCGTTCAAGCAGAACTTAAAAAAACAATATAAATAATTTGCTCACATGTGAAACCAATATAATCAACAATATAAATAATTTGCTTACATGTGAAACCAATATAATCTCATAACATGACGTCAAAGCAGCATGTGGATGCATAGATATTGCATTATATAGACAATACGTGTTTGTGATATCGTGACCTAACAGCGATTATCGATGACACTGCTCACTCTTGTTTTTGGACTGACGCTCAAGTGGGCAGAAGCTACAACATCAAAATGTACATTTAAAAAATGAATAGGCAATTATAAAAATAAATGATAAAGACAAGTTTTGGGTGGCTACCTAATGGAACTTTGTCCATATCATCCATTATATTACATAATATACTTTTTATTGTCAATACTCTTTTATTGTTCATGTTTTATATAATTGAATGCATTGTCTCAAATCTAAAACCATTGCATATGGTGAATCGCACAAGAAACCAATCACCGACAAGAACCCAATCACACTCTTTATTGAAGTGTTCGTCTGGATTTATGGGTCATTTGTAGTAAAATCTAGAGACCCGATTATGAGTAAAACGATGGTAAAAAACATTGATTGAAAAGTGCATATAAGGTAGGGGTGAGTACTATTTAATATTTATGATTTATTTTGTATTTTACAAATATCTCATTTTCTAATTTGCTTTAAGATAGGGATGGGTACTATTTGATATTTATGATTTGCTTCGTATTTTACAAATATCTGATTTTCTAATTTTTTTTTATTTACATAAATATGGATATTCAATTTTTTAGATATAAGATTTGTGTGGATATCTACGAATATTTACGGATATCTTGTTAATACAAATAGATTTTAAAAAATTATACAAATTTGTATTCAAAAAATATTTTTAGATATTATAAAATAAAAAATAAAAAATAAAAAATGATGAAACCATATGCTCCATAAATTTCTAAAATTAATTAAATTTTCTTATAATCACACTTTTTTTTGAAAATTGTCCCTTGTGTAAAGATTTTATAAGTAATTTCTAAATAAAATTAATAAAATAATATATTAAAATAATAATTCTATAAATTATACATATAAAAAATCTATACATTTATTTGTATAATGTCGGATCAGATCGAATATTTAGTTTTAAATTTTTTAGTATTTGTGGTTTTGTTCGTTTCTAATGGATATTAACTTTTAGTATTTACTTTGCTTCGATGACTTACGATATTCAAATTTTACGGATCAAATTGAAACGAATAACTAACCAAATCAAATTTGGCGGATAAAATGATCAACTCTTATATAAGGTAAAATCTTTTAATTTTTTTGTTTGTTTTTAAAAATGAAAAACTGAGCTTCCTTTCCTTCGCATCGGATACCATTATTATCATTCACTTTTTTGACCGTTTATAAACCTTATTCCGATATTACCCCTTGTCTCCGTGATCTGTGCGTCAGTCATGGGCTCACGGGAGTGACATACGCGTACGGTGAGTGATTACAACTTCTCGCACGTGTGGCCTTTGGTTACAACACGTGTGATCTCTACTGGCAAGCTTTTGCAGTTTGATGGCAGTGACATATCCGAATCGATGATGACTCGTAGCTGTTGAGGTTGTTTAAACTTTAAACGGCGTTAATTGGGACTTTCAACATGAGGTATCGAAATTACTATAATACCCTAACTCTCTTCTAGTATTTTACCTTCTCTATATATTTATAAACATTTTTATTAATCAATTTTGTTATTTTTCTCATTTCCGTACTACACAATGCTGAAAAATCACAATCCTTAAATTTTAAAATATTAAATGTTAATATGGAAATGTGTCCTAATTATGGGAATGCAGTTAAAAATAAATAAAGAATGAGATATCTTTGACCATGGCATGCAGTCGACCACATTTTAATGATTTACTATAAAACAAATACTCCTTTGGCAGTACAATTTTTGTTCTCATTATATAAAAGAACGTGTGATGTGTTTTCAATTGATCCTACTCTTCAGTTTTCACATTGATTTACGGTTAATCACTTTCACCGTTGACGAAAATTGAGGTGGATTATATAAATTACTAACACACAAATTAATAATATAAAAGATCAAATAATGCAGAGCAACATGCGGAAAGGATTAGAGCATAAAGAATCTTTGTCTTAGTGATGAGTGATAACATTGAAATTCGAATTATATCAATAATACTATTATTATTAACCGTGGATTAAACGCCAATCTGGCTCTGATCCTTCTGACCATCCCACATTGTGTTCTATATAGTTTTCAAATTATTTTCTTGGACTTTCCACCGGATTCATTATTTTCCTACCATCTTACTAAACTAATTCAACTTTTTTTAAAAGTTAAATCTTTCAAATAGACATATTTAAATTTTTGTCACAAAAATAGATCAAAAATAAAATAACCAAAATAATTTTCTTTATTTTAAAAATTTTAATATTTTTTATTTATTTTTTTTAATTTTAAATTTCATCACCAAAATTTCACCACATAACTATAAACCATAAATCTAGATTAATTAACTCAATGAGTATAAATGTATATTTACACCACATCATAAAATCTATTTTAATCATTTTTATTTTTGAAGTCTATTTTAATAACAACTTTTAAAAATCTATCTTAGGTATTACTATTTTCTATTTCTCATTAATTTTTCTAGTTTTAGACATTGACGTTGGTTAGAGATTACATAAGTCTCTTAACAATTTATTTATCTTTTATAAATAGAATCAATAGAAAGTGAACATGTGGCATTTGAAAATTTCTTTCAATTTTAGTTAATTTTTTTTATCAAAAGATCATCTCTAACCTGTCTCTTCATTTTCTATTTTTTATTTTTATTTATTCATGAAAGACTAGATGAGTGAGTCATTTTCAGTAATAGCTATATTCACGTGTATTAAATATCTTTTTTTTTAAATTGCGTGTGCCAAATAGTTTATACACTTCATTTAGAAATACAAAGATTAATAAAAAGCGAATATTCGCTATAAAGGCAAAAAATGAATGAAAAGTGAGTTGGAAAAAAAAAGAAAAAAGAAGAGAATATTAAATTAGTTTACTTTGAATAATTCTAGAGAGTGTAAAATAATTGAAAAAGGATATTGGAGAGGGGAAAGTGAAGTGATAAGAGAGAGAGAGAAAGTAGAAGCTCTAGAGAGTAGAGAGGTGAGGAGAGAGAGAGAGAAAGTTAGGATTTTGAGCTGTGTGGTTGGATTCTTGCGAGAAAGAAACCAGACCCACCACCACCACTTCCAAAGCCTTTGTCTCAACGAACCACATTTATCATTCAGCTCATCTCGTTAGGGTTTCTTTCTTCCAAAACCGAAGCTTCTTTTCTGGCGACAATGGGAGTGGCGCATCTTAGCAGGGAGAAGCTGGCCAGAGGTTTCTTGGTGTGTTTATGCCTTTGGGGTCTCTTCTCTCTATCATACGCCGCAAGGTCCGGCGTATCTAAGCAGAAGTTCGAAGTCAAGAAGCATTTGAACAGGCTTAACAAACCTGCCGTCAAGAGCATTCAGGTAAGGCCAAATCCACTGTCTTCTTGTTGTTTTTGAGCTGTTTGGTAAGTATCATAATCTGATGATTCCTGGTTTCTCTCTCCTCCTACTACACAATGATGATGATTTCTTTTACCTATTTGTTTATTGTACAATTAGTATAAGTAGATATTATCTCGAGATTTCACAAAAAAAAAAGAAGTTATGGTTTCTCTAACGAAAGTTTCTAACTTTGGATGTGTTTGGTTAAACAGAGCCCAGATGGTGATATCATTGACTGTGTTCCTATCACAAAGCAACCAGCTTTTGATCATCCTTTCCTCAAAGATCACAAGATTCAGGTTACATAGTTACAAAACTTACTTATGTTTTTTTTTTGGTTCAGAGTGCTGATGTTTAGTTTACTGGTGTTTGTTTCTTTAGATGAAGCCTAACTACCACCCTGAGGGACTCTTTGATGACAACAAAGTGTCTTCTTCTACTAAATCTAAAGACAAGGAACCCCATATCCCTCAGTTATGGCATCGTTATGGCAAATGCGCTGAAGGAACCATTCCCATGAGGAGGACCAAAGAAGATGATGTCTTGAGAGCTAGTTCTGTCAAAAGATATGGCAAGAAGAAGCATAGAACTGTCCCTTTGCCTAAATCTGCTGAACCTGACCTCATCAACCAAAGTGGTCACCAGGTGAGTCAAAATTTCTTTTTTCTTTTTGTTGGTTTCTTGATCTGAGATGTGTTGTTTGTTTCGGTTTTTTGAACTGTAGCATGCCATAGCTTATGTAGAAGGGGATAAGTACTATGGAGCTAAAGCGACTATTAATGTCTGGGAGCCAAAGATACAGCAGCAGAACGAGTTCAGCTTGTCGCAGATATGGCTTCTTGGTGGCTCATTCGGACAAGATCTTAACAGCATAGAAGCTGGTTGGCAGGTACCAACCCAGTTAGCTTCTAGGGACTGTAAAAATATGATTTGTTTCTCATGTTCTGTATAATAACTTGTGTGTTGTTTTACTATAGGTGAGCCCTGACCTGTATGGTGACAATAACACAAGACTCTTCACTTACTGGACAGTAAGTTCCTGAGACCACTGTCTAATCAAATGCTTATGGTTATATGTTCTGTTTTTTCTGCTTACAGTTCTTGCTTATTCACTTAATGGACCGTTGTTTTGCAGAGTGATGCATATCAAGCTACTGGTTGCTACAATCTTCTTTGCTCAGGTTTTATTCAAATCAACAGTGACATAGCAATGGGAGCAAGCATCTCTCCTGTGTCTGGATATCGTAACTCCCAGTATGATATTAGTATTCTGATCTGGAAGGTATGTTAAAGCCATAAAGAGGATTGAGAAAGAGATGAGCTTAATAAATTTAAAACTGGCCTCTGTTACTTTGTCACAGGATCCAAAAGAGGGACATTGGTGGATGCAATTTGGAAATGGCTATGTTTTAGGATACTGGCCATCTTTTCTCTTCTCCTACTTAACAGAAAGTGCGTCCATGATTGAATGGGGAGGGGAAGTTGTGAACTCACAAGCAGATGGCCACCACACTTCAACGCAAATGGGCAGTGGTAGGTTCCCAGAAGAAGGCTTCAGCAAAGCAAGTTACTTCAGGAACATTCAAGTGGTTGATTCGTCTAACAACCTCAAGGCACCTAAAGGACTTGGAACATTCACTGAACAGTCCAACTGTTATGATGTTCAACCTGGAAACAATGATGATTGGGGTCATTTCTTCTACTATGGAGGTCCTGGTAAAAACGAGAACTGTCCATGAAGTAGTAGACACCAAGTAATGTGCTGACTCACCTGTCCGGTTCTCTTGTTTTTGTGAATTCACCTGTGTTTCTACTATCTACACACAGTTACTCAGTCCACCTTCTTGGGTAGTATTAGGGATGGTAATAGTTATGTAATGGTTAGTTTTGGGGGTTTGTTTGGTTTCTTCTTCTCCATGTAAGTAGATGGGCAAGAGGAAAGTGTCGCTTAAGTTTCTTTGAAAACATTGAAACTTTACTTTTGTCTCCTTTGTATTGTGTGATTACTCTTTGTTTAATCAAGTGAGTTACTCTCTTTCTTATTCTTGTTAATCAGTTTCAGAGAACATTCAAATGGTTTAAATTAACTACCTACTTTATAATTCCTCTTTTGATAATAAGATATTTTCTTTATTTTTTTTTCATTGGATTTTTCATTTTTTCTACCTTTTCACAATTTAGATAAGAAGTTAAAAAAATATTTCACAAATGAGCTTTAGGGGAGTGTATTAACTTAGAAGTTTGAATGAAGTTGTATTAAAATGATAAATCTACTGTTATTCATGCATGAATTTTTAAAAACATTTTAAAATCTAGTGTTATTGAACTTGTCATTTATTAAATCACTTTGAAATTTATTATTATTGAACAAAATTTAAATTAGAGATTTTAAAGTACTTTAAGTATTTCTAGAGTGTTTAAGAGAATTTGTTAGTTATAAAAGTAAAAATTGAAATCTCCTAGTTGAGGTTATTTTTCATGTGATTATTTTTTGCCAAATGGTTCTTGATCCTGATCCTAAGGGTTATACTATTGTCCCGACCACTATACACCCAGGGGAAGAAGCACCTTTCGTTCTTACAAAAGCCTCTGTTGTCCTTGAAGCTTTGTAGTTTACCTTATAGGCAGATGGCTCTCTCCTTCTTCACCAACTGGCATGCCATGAAAATTGTCCCAAGTGCTTGTGTTATTCAAGGAACCAGACAGCTCATTTATCAATGTTAAAAGACTTTTTTGTCTGCACACCGCAACGTTAGACAAGGTAAATTGCTTAACCTTTCCCTGGTCATCAGTCACTATTCCTCATTAAGACTTGATTCTTTGATTAACAGCATCTGATCTGATAGCTGGCCATTATCTGGTGAATCTTGGAGGTCTTTGAAATGGAGAAAGCAGTTTCAAGGCATGGCTCACCAGCATTCCATCTGAATCATTGGACAAGCATCAAATGTACATTTACAGATTTTTTAAAATGTAGAATTAACTAGTTTGTAACTGAGAAAACAACAAGGGAGTTAGGAGACTTGTGACTCGTTAGGTAAAAGGAGTTGGTACTTTGGTAGTGTGGTAGCTGCAGTTTTGGTTGGTATGTTGTAATATTCACACACTAATCCATGTGCAGATTTTGTTTCCACTCTAATGTATGAACTCTATTTCTTGATCTGTTTGGAGTTCTCTTTACACTATAGAGATTCAAAAAACCTTTTCTGTAAGCATGAAATATCTAAATGCAGATTCAACAAAAGATATTAATTCATTAATAAGAAGGCTGAGAAAAGAGATTTTGATTAGGAAAGACTTGAAGATCAGCTTCAAATGCCAAAACATTCAGGGAAAAAAATACAAATGCCTCATAGTTATTGACCTGTAATGAAGAGAGGGCATCTCAAAATGTAACGAAAAGAAACAAAACAGATTCTTGTGCGTTCTCTCCTCCCTTGTAGCCTTCACAAAAATCTTGAATGTGACTGTTCTTTACTCTGAATCGCTTTCCATACTCCCCATTGCCTTCAGGCCTCTTGGTCGCTTCATAAGAACATGAGATTATCACATCACATCATCTTTTCATCCACAAAGAAACTAATTGTTACTTGACTGTGGAAATAGACAAGGAAGTGAAAACAATCAGATACCTTCTTTGAAGTCTTCTTCTCTCTTACTTCATACCTCTCCTTGCACAGATCTGATAACCAAGTACCTGGACTCACCAGCTACATAAAACATTACATACACTCATGAGATTTGCATCACAATGAGACAGTACTGAACAAACACAAATGATGAAGGGGACTCACAAGCAATGTCTTCTGAACTAATTTGGCTCGTTTCTTGGGTCTTTGAGGAAGCTTGCACCCTTTCATAGCCAAGAAATCTTCTTCCTTCTCTTTATTTGACAAAGTTATAAACAACTTTGGCCACACATGCTTCTTGGTCTCCTTCACAGGTTCCTTTATAATCTTCCCACTCTCATCTGTAACCATAGAACCCCTAGTTGTGTAGTACCTATCTTCTTTCTCAGGTGATGCCACAAACGATCTCCTCACATTACCTGGAGTATCTACAACCCTATCACCAAAGAGACAGAACATTAAAAACAGATCACTCCAAGAGAGAACACCAGCACTGAATCAAACTTTACTTGTTTGGACGGTTAAGATGTCGAGAAGGAGAGCCTCTCTCAGAAGAGACAGCTCGAGAAATGAGTTTGCGTTTAGACAAACAATCAGTTGACTTGCGGCTTTGATCTTTCTTCACTTTCATGCATCTAACTCTCTTCCTCTCTCCCCATTGCAACACAAAATCTGCCTCAGTGGTTCCATTTCCTCTTTGTCCTTTCACTTCTTCCATTACACAATACTTAAAATCCTTACACAAACCAACAAAGAGACATACATACACATTAAAACATTCTTCCAAAATAGACAACACTAAGAAAGTTACAGCCTTTCACACACCAGAGACCAATCTGAACTAATTGGTACAAAACAAAGACTCACTAAACTCAAGATCTGCAACTTAAACTCAGCTGCTTTAGTTTCCACAATACCAGAATCACCCTACAAAACAACATCCAAAACAGTATAAGAAATGTATAAAGATAAAATCTATAAATCGAGATTAAAGAGTATTAACAGCAGAAGAAGGATCCATTATTCTTAAAATTTCTACAACTCAAATCAACCATTATAGATTCTCCACAGACAATTGCATAGAGAACACTTACAAGAGTGAAACTTCATGAAACCAAAGACAGAAACTTTTTCAGCAAAAATAAAGTTTTGATCTTTTGTGTTCTCTCAGAAGATATACAGATAGATTCAAACTCCACCAAGGAAGAGTGTAGATTTAACACTGTTTTTTTTTATTTGTCTCTCTCTCTCTCTCTGAGTCTTGTTCTCTATCTATCTATCTTCTTTGAACATACATACACAGGAAAAGAAACTGCTTAACCTCTCTTGTACGCTCACTCACCTTTTTTGCTAATTTTAATTATCTGATTTAATAATAACAACCGTTGGATATGAAACGTACGGCCAGATGAGTTTCTAGAAGTTAAAAAGACTTAGCCTGTTCTGTTCTGGATAATAACAAATTATATTACGACACGTGTATTGTTTTGACGGGAACACGTTAGACGACGTTAAGACAGTCAAGATTTAGAACCACGCGCTAGTGACAGCTGATTAATCTTCCAAAGCAGTGGTATTCACGTGCCAAAGATACGCGTGGGGTTATTTTGAGCCCTTTTAAACTTGGGCTAAGATAGGCCTTCCCAGATCTCTCTCTCTGGCCTCAAATATCCATTTAATTAGGGCATCTCGAACAGTCTCCTCAAATTTACTTTTCACTTTAGTTTCTACAACTATATATACTTTATAATTACGTGAATAATTTTTTATATATCATATTCTAGTACTTATCATTATGTTTCTTAAAATTATTTCAATTAAAATTAGTTTATTAACACTTTATATTACTTATAGTAATATTTAACTACATATTATTATAGTTTCTCAAAAATGTTTTATTTTAATATATTTTAAATATTATATTTTATTAATTTTTAAAAGTTTAGCGATTATAACAGATTCCCTTGTCTGTAACGACCCACATACCCAATTTATATCCCTGTTTAGAGTTAATCTATTATGTATATACAGAGTAAGGTTAATCTACTATATTGGAAAAAAAAAAACTAAAAGATTAGCGTGTGGGTGGTTTGTTTTGGGTTCCTATGTATGTTTTAAACACTTAACTCTCCAGGGAGATGGCTTCACATTTTACATGTCTTTTTTTTTTTTTTTTTGCAAATAAGGTGTCTAGTTTATTCATGAGATATCATTTATGGTGGAGTCATCTTTAGCTTTCTTTCTGTGGTGAGCCACATGGAAACTTGTGTTGCTTTAAGGCAGCGTAGCACCAAGACGATGATGATGGTGAATGTCGGCATCCTAATGCCCCACACATCCCTTCCAATACAGCTCATCGCTTGATTGGTTCCCACAAGCTCTTAAGACAATTCCAAAGTATCATTTTTTGTCTTTTTAATCTTTGTGTGAACCCAAATCAATGGAATCTGATATTTTTTAACTTCCATTAACAAGTTATGGATCTGTGGACAGATTGTAAGATAAACGAGTCCACAAAACAGTTTGAAGAATGTTGATACATACAAGCACATATAAATAGATGGTTACATATTAAGAATAATACAACAGTCTATAACAATATAATCAAATGACACACAAACTCATTAATAAAAACAATAAAACTAATGAACCAAAACAAAAACAAAAAAGAATGATAAATGTGTGTTTGGGCTCAAAAGAGAAGACCAGATGCCAAAGCAACAACAGATGAAAACAGTGCTGGCACGAACATGGCAGCATCAGAAGTTGGACTTGGAGCCGGAGCTTCCATGGTGGCTGCCGCCACTTGTCCTACGGCTGAGAAAGCCACTGCTACGACCATGAAAACAGCCATCATCTTCATTGCCATTGTTTATGTTTAGTGTATGAAGACGAACAAGAATTTAGAAGAGAGATTTTGTTTTTATTTGTGTGTGTTGTGTTGTGTTATGATGATAATAGTTGTGGGGATGATATTGTCTATTTATACAACAATTGTTCGTAGCTGTCATCGAATTGGCTGTCTCTTGGCCCAAACCACACTCTTTCTCACCCACTATCCTTTTTCTTTCCAACCTTACAATTATATTTAAAAATATTTTTACTTTAATTTTTGTTTTGATTAATAATAAATTTGTGTGTTCATTCACATGACTAAAGTTCAAAAGAAAACAAGTTACATAAAATTAGTTTTTTTCTAATAACTTTTGCTTTAAGAAAATCAAAGTTAGGTTTATAATACTAGTGGTTTACAATTTCTAGAAATTGTAAGAAGTAACATATTTTATTGTCACACAAACGCATTTTTTATATTAAATTATACTAACATGTTTGCTGCCGAATAATCTTCATTCAAACTATACATTTTAGAGATTACTCCTTCAAGAATCACTTTGTAATGTTTTTAATTTCATTAAAGGTTTAGGTAGCCGTTTTAAGTATTTTCTTGAAATTAGGGAAGGCTTGTATCAACTTTCACACCAAACTGTGAAAATGACCAGCAACCCCACTAAAAAGAAAAGAATTAATATTTTTATGACTTGTTTTTTTTATTCTATTTTTGTCTTTGATCATTGCATACTGTATTACAAATAGTATTATTCATTGTAGAAAAAAAAACAAACTGACCAAAGAAGAAGAATGATAAATAGCTAGCTGGAAATGCTTAAACATACCAACAAACAACTATGCATGGTCATATGCTCAAGGCTGGACTGTCTTTGTTGACCATAAGAAACTAAGTCTTCGCTGCCGTTTTAATATTTTTAGCATTTCGAAATTTAAATGACTTTCTTTTTGTTTGATTAATTTGAGGTATCCAAAGTCCATGGAGAGATTTAGACTAACTTTTAAGGAAATGTGCAATCCACAGATAGACTTTTTTTCGGGATATTCAAATAGACCCTAAAGCATGAGTTCATATTCGTGTAAGATGACCATGATAATTGTGACTTAGGTTCGCGTAACAGATGAGTCGAATCTGAAACGTGTTTGCGTCTCAGTCTCGCCTCCTTATTCGACCACAATCATTCGGTCAAATTTAAATGATTTTTTTTTTTTAAAATGACTTCTTTTAGTTTATATGAGCGTTTTCAATCATTAATTATATATAATTCTCCGTAATGAGTTATCACTAACGGTTGGAGTTTTAAACAAGGCCGCAAGAGAAAGTGGGATTCAAATATTCATATATTAATTCTTAAAATAAGAAGTAAAACTTTTCTGACCAACGCATAATGCCGTTCCAAGTTGGAACACTTTTACTTTGAAATTTAATGGACCGTTGGTGAGATTCAAATCTAGTTACTTTGTTCAGAAATCTGTTTACTAAAATTTTTTTGGCTATTTTGTTTTTCTTACTCAACATCAACTCCTCATTTACCATAAATTGATACAAAGACTTTGTGATCTTAATAGAGATTCAACCACATAGATAAAAAAAAAAGGTTATCAATTGTCACCAAAAGACACGTTTTTGATTTTCACACTACTCAGTCATTTTTAGAGCATTTTAATCCTTACTTCATAATTTACTCTATTTTATTTTATAATGGAGTGAAGAGTAAAGTATAAAAGACTACTATAAGAACAGGTTTATTTTACCTAACACAATGAAAATGACTTGGCTCTTAAACCACCTAGTTATATCTGAGCTAAATAAGATAAGACACAATCGAGACAATCACTCCAACCCATAGCCGAAACCCATGATCCACTAAACCCTCAGTGAAAGGCGTATATCTATATCAAACCTTTCTTAATTGAGATCACAGTCTCCAAGCCTTACACCAAACGACATAACTAAAAGTTCGTAGTGAGGTGCCAAAACTAAAAACAAAATACAAGGGTGGACTAAGATGAAGCTAAATCTAAGTCTCAACAACACATCCATTAAAATATTTTAGATCACCGCGGTGATTAATGTTGAAAGAGGTAGATTTGTGTTTATCAGATGTTGGAGAAAGTGTCGCCTATACTTGAAGTAGTTGTAAAACCATAGATGATGAACGTTTAACTCCAAGCAACTGATCCCATCTATTAGAAATGATTCATCCACGCACTCAGTTATCACACGCAACATCAATGGATAGATTCTATGTTAAGACTTCAAAAATAATCCAACTTGAACTCTAATGCGTAGACCTGGTCATTCTCGTGTTCGAATCGGGTTTGGATCGGATCTTAGATATTTAGATCTAATAGAGTAATTCGAATTTGTTGGTTTGAGCTTGGTTCAAATTAGTTTGGGTCATAGATAGTTGGATCCAATAGGGGTGACTAGAATTTATCGGATCCGGTTCGGTTCGGTTCCGAATCGGATTATGTTCTGATCTTATCTTGTCAGGTCCAAAAAAATATCCAAAACACAAAAAATATTTCAAAATATTTAAATACCCAAAAATCCTAAAATTTTATTTAAAATCTGATCCAAACACATGAAAAATACCCAAAATTTTATTTGATTATCTGAATTATATTTTTGAAAATCTAAAATTTTACCTAAAACCCAGAACTAAACACGAAAAATCTAAATCCAAAACTTAAAAAATACTGACACCTATATATATCTAATATATACTAAAAGTTTTGGATATTTCAGGTACCCTATTGGGTCTCGGTTCAGGTCGGGTCGAATACAAGACCTACGAGTCCTCCACAACAAGACTCAATAGGATAAAATGATCGGTCTGGTTCCTATCCAAAACGGAATTTTTTGGTCTGTTCCGGATCTGAGTAAAATGTCCAAACCTACTATTAGAAACTATAAAGTTATAAAAAGTTACAAAAATCAAATATACCAATTGTTAATATATATATATATGTATATATATGTATATATATGTATATATATATGGAGAAAAGGAAATAAATGTATTTATTGAACATCATCAAAAAAAATATATAATTATTCTAATATGTTAATATATTAAAATTCCACTCATTATATATTAAAATTCCTCTCATTATATATTAAAATATCCGAAGAGAGGGTTTATCCGTAAGTTGCACATCTATTTGAGATTTAGTCATGCTTCGACTTGGAATACCCCCAAGTTAAACAAAGAAAAAAAAAGCCATGTGATGCATAGAAGAAGGGACCATACCATAAGCATTTAAGTTCCCATTACCTTTGCATGGACAAAAAAAACAAACGTCTTTGCAACTGGCCAAATAAGCTCTCTATATCAGTTCGTCTATGTCCTGATCATAATTTCAATGATTAAAGACTAGACACTGATTCAGCAAAATCTAAAGATAAATAGCTTATCAACATAAGAAAAAGTTGCAACAGATAGCCGCAAGAAGATCCCGAGGAAGACTAAGAGAGACTCTCGAGTCTTGAGAACCTAAAGACTGTTGTCAGAATCTTCTGCTGCACAACTCGTACAACAGTCAAGACTCGAGTGTTTCTTACTGAACTTGATGCAACTCAAAATTAAACAACTTTAAACGTATGATTGATCCGGATAAGACAGATATCACAAGGGCAAAAAAAACCTAAATACTCAAAATTAAATCACTTTAACCAAAGTTTTCTGCAGCTAAAGCTTTCAGTAAGCAAAATCATTGTTACTTAAAAGATAAAAAGAGTATTGGGAAACAACAATTTTGATCAATCAGACATATTCCTCCAACAGTCAGGCACGTGCTGGCCACAATCCTCCAGAACATTCACCAATGAACCAGCCAGACCAGACACATCCTCCTTTTCTGTTACAAAGCTGTGTAGCACACCACGAACACTCTCTCTAGCAATACTTGTCAGAATCTCAACGTATGTTTCGAATGATGGAACAAAATCTGGAAGCAGAACGGTTTCGAAGTCCTTCATTTCGGTTGAATCAAACTGTTCTATATCAATCAAGCATGCCAACTGTCCTCTATCCAAAGCCATAAGAGAGAACAAAAACTGTAAGAACGACAAGAGCTAATGGTCTTTTTATAATAATACACCTAAGTTTGAGAAGCTCTCTTTACCTCTTTGTGGCAGCTGGGATAATTTTCGAGTCATTGTTGTTGGCTATTATAACAGAGAGACCCTTGAGCTTAAGTAGAGCTTTCAATTTTCTGAGACTTTCCTCCTTTGCAACAATGTATATCTTTTTTGAAGATGTTGAATCCAGAACCTCTGAGAACTGACAAAATATCAAACGTTTGCTTTTTTTTTTTTTTGGACAGTTCCCTAAGTAAAAGTATATGACAGCCAAATAAAAAGATGACAATGTGTTTGCTGCTCAAAACACAAGACTTATCTCTGGTAACGTAAACAGAAAAGTCTAATACACGTTGTAAGTATGTTACTGACGCTAGCTTTAAGAATTTGTGTATGAAAATAATGTAACAAATAGCATACCTTCTGCAGTTTTTTTTCCTCTGAGGCGCAGACATTTACAGTCTGGGTAATACAAGAGGCTTGGCTGGCTACAGAATCACTGACAGAAAGTCGGTTAATTGATCCCCCCAAAAGACTCTGGACGGCTGGAATATAGGAAGCACTAAAACTGTCGTTGAAAACTATTGATCGGTGCTCGCTGGAAATGGCCTGCTTAATGGATTTCACCGCATCTAGATAACCACTAGCGCAAAGTGAACCTAGTTCATCAATGACCTATTGACCTGTGTAGATATGAGATTTCAATTAGCAGTGAGAGACTGATCGATCCCATGAACGTAAGATATTAAGAACCTAGAAGAAAACAGCAACGAAAACGAGATTTTTCTTCTTGTTGGGCTGTGGCAAGGTATGGACTTAGTGGATACACTTAATCAAAACTAAAAAGAGAAAAACAACCAAGATCTTTCAGGTCCTATCAAACAAACATTGGATCAAATAGTAGAATAGGAAACAAAACCTCAATTCAACGCAGGCAGCAGATAGATCTGGTTGATGATATATCATTGAAAGCTCAAAAGGAACAAAACTAAAATCATCATTCATAACAAAAACTGAAGCAGTATAACTAAACAGGTTAAAGATTTTAGCATACCAGTAACGAAACCCCCGATATATCAACTCCCTTGAGGGCAACAATCTCCAAAAGTCTCTCAGGTGTGGAAACTAGAAATTCAGGTTCTAAGCTTTTCAATCTACAGCTCAAAAAACAGCTTGTCAAAATTAGAGGGGGAAAAAAAAGAAGATTCTTCTTCATGTAGCAAACTAGCAACAGCCTGTAATCTGTGTAAAACGAAGAGAAATATAATGGATTGGTTAGATCTACCCAGAAATCTGATGATCTAATTTGGCTCCTTGGTGTAAGCTCACTGCATGAACTCCAAGACGTTTCAGTGCCTTGCAAACCGATCGAACCTAAGCATGACAAAAGAAAAAACACAAAAGGTTCATAAGAATGTTGCTAAATGAAAACAGCTGAGACAGTAAACAAGTGATGCAAACCTGAGATGCTTTGGACTGAGATGGTACGAGATATAAGAGAAAAGGGCTGTTGTTTGGTGTCTTCTCGTCCTCGTCTTCTTTCTCGCGTATAGAAATAGCATCAGTGGCAGTTGAAGCGATCCATGCGATTTGTTCAAGGGTGGAAGATGTTCCACTAGTGTCAAGAACATCTTTTCCAGAATGAAAAGATTTCCAGAACTCAATCCCCCAAGTGCTAGTGAACAAAGGCTTCTCAAGGTGATGAAAGGAGCTCTCTATTTCGGTCAGGCACAACATTAGAAACTTAGGTGGACCATTAATCATCTTCTTCTTCTTCTCATCACCGTCCCGAGATGGTTTTCTAAGAGATTTATTCACTGAAAGAGCATCTTTAGACTTAACCTTTTTCTTTTTCTTCTTGACAATGGCCACTTTACCCAGCTTTTCATTGAAGGGATCTTCAGGTGTAGGAAGGCTAAAACACATTCCCTATTATTCAATAGAAACATACTCAACAACTTCATCAAACACATACTCAACAAAGTCATCAAACACAGACTCAAATTCACCAAACAGATTCACCCTAAGAATCTCATCAAACACATACTCAACAAATTCACCAAAGAGATTCACTACACACACTTGCTAAGATTTATAATCAGTCAATAGGGAATTTGATCTAAAAACTACCATTTTCGATTTTCAAAGCGCTCAGTAGAGAGAGAGAGATGATTATACCTGACACATGCTGCGTTTGCCAGTCTGGCGGCGCTTCTTGGCGGCAATGATAGCGGCGATGCGAGAGGAAACGGCGGAGGATTCGTTCTTGCGATTCATCTTCTTCCTGTTGGATTTGTTCTTCTTCCTCGCCAAAGCATCGTCGCCTTTCGCCATTGTTATCTCTCTCAGGCGGCCGTTTTGCTTTCTTTAGGTTTAAATCCTTTTTTATATATATTTTTTTTATTTTGTTCTAGAAATCAGAAGCGGCCGATATTGTGAGGGAAGAGAAACCCTACCTAAAGATTTTAGATTGTGAATTGCACATTAGTTCTCTTCGGTATTCGAATACCCGTTCGGATATGGATCGGCTCTTTCTGATATTAGTTTTTTTAAGTTTTAAAATTAGATCTCATTCGGATATTACAAATTCTCAGGTCGAGTTTGAATTGGATCCTTTCAAGTCTAAGTGGGTTCGGTTATTATGATTAGGAACCTAAAAAATAATAACCAATATATCTGAAACAAGTTCGGACATTTGTAGCCAAAGTAATTATATTACTCAATTTTATTCGGGTATTTTATATCCAAACTGCTAAAAAGTACAAAAAAATAAACGAAAATACTCATTTCATATGGCTTTGTTTGAGTATTTTTATCCAAACAATCTTATTTTATCCGAAAATACACAAAAGTATTGAAAAATAACTAATATATTTAATTTATCATTTTAATTTTAATTATTCAACTAATTATAAGTATAAGTAAAACTAATATTTTTAGATACATATTTACATTTTGGATATCTTCGGATACTCATTCGATTCTTGGTTCGGTACCGGTTCTTCGAATATAGCAATTGAAGAGCCATTTGGTTATTTATCCCGGGTCCGATCGGATTCAGAACCCTAATTTTTAGGTCGGTTTTTCGGGTTCAAATATTTTGCCCAGTCCTAAACACGATAGGCCCCTCCTTCAATTTTTCTGACCATTTTTTTATATATATACTATTTTTTAATAATTAATCTATAGACAACTTTTAAGGGTTATTAACAAAAAAAAAATCAAATTAATTTTTAGAAAGAGAGTAAAGAGAAGTATAAAGAGAAAAAAAAAGAGAATTAGATTTTAGTTATTTTGAGGCTTTTGTGGTTTAATGGACCACTTAAGTCCAACTATTTAATACACATATGTAGATATCCAAATTCTTTACCATTCAGTATTCCCTCTTGTGTTATGGGCTGACAACCAAACCTTCCAAGATCATATACAAATAGAATAATATTAACCTGGATAATGTTGTTGAAGGTTTTCTTGGGCTATTTGCCTGACTTGGAGGTGTTTATAGTGAGAGAGAGGGTGGGTCTCCTTCCTTGGTGGATATTCTTTGATGTTGTTTAATGTGACTTTTTGGCCCTTCTCTCTTTTTTTTTTGTGTGTGTGTTTAATTGGGGTTACAAAATATGTTGTTTGATGGTGATGAAGTAGCACTACTTAGACAAAATAATGATGATGGTCTTACTGTTTCTGCCAAACCAATTTCCGCAGAGTACAAGATGTTGATATGAAGCATGACTTTGCCTTTGTCGTAAGTAGTCCTAATGAAAACAATCATTAATTCTCCTCCACTCAAAGATAGAAACCATAGCCTAAGTTCTAATGCAAACAGTTCAATTCCTGACAACAACAGTCAAACCCCGAAAGATCAAGAAAACGGCAATGGAACTAATGGACAAGACCACAGTGCTAGAGGTGAACCCAGTCCCGGAGACGTATGCACAAAGAGTGAAGAAACTCTTCAAACAATTTGATGAACTTGCGTTTCTATAAGACTTGTAATGGTTTCTTACCGACTTGTAATGGATTGTGTTTGGAGACTTCGCATTCTAAGACTTAATCTGTTTCTTTTTCCCCTGAAAAAGAATTATATTTTTGAAAGCTTCTTGTATTATACATCTTCACAAATTAAGTTCTATCTTGCGCCAAAACATACCAAATGTACGATGCAAAATTCAAGAAACACCAAAAAAACTCTGCAATAACCAAACCAAAATATTTAAATTCCGAACTGGAACCGAAATCCCAATACCAGATTACTATTATTATATATCTGAAACCAAACCAAAAACTAAACATATATCTGAATATATAAAATATTAATTATATATACATATAACATAGAAGGAATAACCTAGGATAAACCTAAATTTTTTTTTGTCATTAAAAAGTTTTCAAAGAGAAAATGACCAAATAGATTTTATTAAATGACGTAAATATACATTTATACTCATTGGGTTAAATAATCTAGACTTAACATTTAAAGATATGATGTGAGGTTTTGGAGATGAAGTCTAAAATTAAAAAAAAAAGTTTAAAAAAAAATCTATTTTAGTCATTTTTTCTTAAAGTTTATTTTTCTAATAAAAACTTCAAAAATATCTATTTGAGAGATTTGCCCCTATAATATAAATAAATATATATTTATAATTTAAAAATCAATTTAAAGCATCAAGAAATAGTTGAAGAAAAACTAAATTATTATAAAGTATTTGAACTACCCTAAACTTTCTGAAAGTTATCCATATATTTTTATCTTAGATATCCAAAATAATTAGAATTATCCAAGTTTTATCCAAAGTTCTTGAATATATTCATAGATAAACAGCAAAAGACATTCTCGAATCTGTTTTCTTTTGAGTTAAAGTGTGTCTTGAAAAATCAATGAACAGTGTTTCCTAGAGGCATTCCCGTGGCATCCTTCTTGAATTTGAATGTTTGTCGAAGCGACCTGAAAGACATTCCCGTGGCATCTTTCTTGAATTTGAATTACCGTTTCTGATAATTCCGGTTCGGTCGGTTCATAATATTTCAACTTGAACAGAGACTCTGTCTCTGCCAGAAGGTTCATTTCCTCTCACAAACTGTATTTGTTTTCCTCTCACGGAAGCTTCTATGGTCTGCATTTTCTATGTTCCGTGCGGCGTCTCTCTTCTACCGCGAGAGTTGCAATTGTAATGGCGACGGAATCAATTTGTCTTAACCCTTTATCTTTCACGAGGTTTACGAAGAACCCATCAGATCAATTTCGTAAAAGGAGAAAACTTTCCTGTCGAATTCGTCGTTCTCAATCCGGTGCAATCTCCTCGAAGACATCTGATTATCAAGGTAATACCACCTCTCATATTCTAATTTTGTATCTCAGTTAGGAGTGGTAGGGTTTGGATGATCATCGAAGCTTATGTTCAAAGATGTTACTTGTGGTTCTGTTTCCACTGAGACTGATGAAAGTTTTGGTGCTTTTAGATTTCCAGAGCTATGCAAGACCTTTGCGTCTCTTACCAGCAGAAGAAGTGAAAGTCTCTAGTGAGAATCCATCATTCACTGTGAGCCAATCTCGCTCTCTTTATAAGGTTAAGCTGCAGACAAGTAACGTGTTCGGCTCAGGGATTAGTGATGTGAATGCTAGAGTTCTTATATGCTTGATAGACGACAAGGGTGATTCGGTATTACAGAAAATTCCTGCAACTTTGTCAAGCAGTGATGAAAGCTTCAAGTTTCAGAGAGGCTGTGTTGATGAGTTCACGTTTTTAGGACCGGAGCTCGGTAAAATCAGAGCTTTTTGGATCAGTCTTGAGTCTGGTCAGCTTCTTTCACTTAGAAGTTGTTTTAGTTAGCTTTTGGGAATCACGGATGAGTCATTTGTTGTTTCCATTTTCATGTTTAGGACAATGGAGAGTTGGAGGAGTGAGCTTGTGGGTTGTTAATCCTGTTCTTGGAGAGACCAACGTAGAAGAAGGCTACTGTTACCGATATGATTTTGAAGTTGATGAGATCTTGCTTGGAGAGAGCAGTGACCTATCAATGGTTGAACTCAGACCTACCCGTATCACTGAACTAACTGACTCAGATCAAATCTCTTCATCTTCAGCTCAGAATCTTGATTATACAGTCGTCTCCAACGAGCAAAGCATGGAAGAATATGAAAATTTGAAACTCTCTCTGCTTCTCTATGATGCAGTTCTCATCCTTCTCGGAAGTTCTCTGGTTTCCTTCTCTCTAGGCGAAAATTCCGCCATTGCTTTCTTCTTCGGTGGAACAGTTGGATTTCTCTACTTGCTGCTTCTACAGAGATCAGTAGATGAACTGCAAGCACCAGGATCTTCTTCCTCATCCCAAAACTCCAATCAAATCCTCAGCGGAAGACTCAAGGTTCCGGTTTTAAGTCTCGCATTGGCCACAGGATTGTCAGTTTTAGTAGCCAGAGGTTACATTGGAGAAGGTCCCACTGCCTTTGCAGTCACTCCAAGAGAGATTGTTGTGGGGACTTTGGGGTTTCTTGTGTGCAAAGTAGCCGTTGTTTTGGCTGCGTTTAAGCCCTTGAAGGATGGGTCTTAACACTTTTAAGAGAGACAATGGTTTGTCTTCTCTTCTCTTCCTGGAAGCTCTCACTTGAATGTTTAAAGCCTGAAAATAGGTGTACATAACTTTGTATACAGAACATATATGTAGATAAGAATAGATCCATGTGTATCTTACATATATCATGTGAAAATAATACACTGTATGTGTGTGTACTTTACTCTTTAGTAGTCCATGTATACCTTACATACATGATACATCATGTGAAAATGAAATACTGTATGTGTATATATCTGTAATTTAGTTTTGAGTAGTCTATGTATTAATCATAGTCAGTGACATTAGTATGATTCTTATACAATTCTACTTATTACTATAATTGACTTTAGCCTAATGTTTTTGTAAAAAAAATATTTTTGAAGAAATGTATATGATCAAGGACAAAGGAAAGTGCATGGCATACCAAATCAGTTTGTTTTCTCAAGGGTTTAGTGAGATGTCATTGTCAAAGAATTAATTAGGCAAGCCTATGACTATGATTAAAACTGAACTTATGGGGGAGAAATTCTACCATGGGTAAGGTTTTTTCTCAATATAAGATAGACACTTTTATTTATCATAACTACTAACTACCATTATGTTTATGAAATATTGTCAAAATGTACCTTTAATCATTTTATTAAATAAATAATTAAAAGTGGTGCTGAAAAAATCATTTCTTTTTAAGTCATAACTCTTGCCAGTTCCCATCATTGGCCCATTGACATGCATTCTTGTGTGCTTGAACTCATCATTTTATTTCTTTCTATTTGTATAATTTTCATTTATTTGTTAAGCTCAAAGTAACTTCAATCATAAATCATTCCATTAATAACATAATGATGTTTCTGTTCTACGTAAAGTCTGGTTTATAGAAAAAAACGATGTCAGTGTTGGTAGGTTAACTATACTAGCATTTACATTATCAGTATTGTACTGGTATGACTTTTCTTTAGGTATGATCAATGATATCTTGTCCGTATGTTTGTGAGTCTATTTGCATGTATAGAACGTATGGTCTCAAACACTCAAAAGAATCTTTCATAATATACTTCCATGAAAATATTTGATATAATGTTTGGCTCTTTTCTCTTTGTACCTTATTGAAAAAGAGTAACATTTTAATAAATATCCTTATATACCTCAATTATTAATATGGGTCGAATTTTTTTAATTACTATGGATAGATCATTGACATATAGTTTTGTATTTATTGTACATATAATATATTTGAAAATTATGGTATTCATGAGTGTCCCATTCCCATATAACAAAATCGTCCCCTTCTTATAAATAGTTTTTGGTGAAGTGGTTGAACAATTGCCGTGTAATTTAATGTATTTAAATAAAATTTAATACAAAAGGTCGGTAGATGCAATATAAGTCCAAACATACCATTCGTAAGGCATCAATCAATTAGCGTAATTTGTTGTCCAAACCATTATATTTAAATACACCTGACATATTCCAAATCTTTTTTTTAAAAATGCAACGGTTTTTTCCAACTTTAACTTTTTTTACTAGAATTAACACATGTACATACTTGACTAGTGTAACTAAATGATTAAACTTAAATATGTTAGTATATGAATAGGGTAACTATAATTTCTAATTAAAATTTCGAATTTTCGTTTACTCTGATTTAATTTAAAATACATATTGATAAATAAAACTTTCTTTACGTTTTGAAATCTTGAGTGGAAAATGTGTTAACAAATTAATGTTAATTAATCTTACACATGGTTGACTAAAAACCCAACAAATCTTACACCTTTGTTGACTATTTATTCACTGGCTATAATATTTTGAAAGGTCTACAATAAAATATTTAATCATTCATTCGTTCATTCAATAAACTCTAGATTCTGTAATTACCAAAAAAAATACTAAAAACCTCTAAGACTAAAAATACTCCTATATAGCATTAATAATAGTATTAAATACCTAACGCTTTACTTATGTTTCCTGAGAATTGTTAAAAAGCGCCAACAGAGAGAGAGAGAGAGAGAGAGAGACCCACCAGTCCCATTTACCGTGTAGAGAGAGAGAGAGAGAGAGCGAAGTGGAAGGTGGCTCACGTTTTGCTTCTTCTCAGCCGCACTTGTTCCTCTGATGTACAGTGAGATTTGACCATTAGGGTTCTCATCGGATTCCTCGATCGGCCGGAAAGTTGGTGACTTTTCGAGCTTCGAGTTGTGAAGAAGATGGATCTATCTTCTCAACGACAATCCCCAAATGGGTCAAGGGGTTTTCGCCTTCAAGCTCCATTGGTAAGCTCTTCACTTCACCAAGAATCACTTACTATCTTTCCTTCATTAGTTTCCATTTCGGGAAATCTCTGGACTTGCTACTTTCCTTTTTCAGAAACCCTAGTTGAATTTGCGACAAAAAACGCTTCCTTTTGCAGAAAGTTTGCTCCTTTATTGATCTCTTTAATTTGGAATCTTTTCAGGTAGATTCAGTATCTTGCTACTGCAGAGTAGATTCAAGTCTCAAGACTGTTGTAGAGGCAAGAAAGTTCGTTCCTGGTTCAAAGCTTTGTATCCAACCTGACATCAACCCCAATGCTCATCGTCGCAGCAAGAACGCTAAGCGAGAGAGGACAAGGATCCAACCTCCGCTTCTCCCTGGCCTCCCTGACGATCTAGCCGTCGCTTGCCTCATCCGTGTCCCTCGTGCAGAACATAGGAAACTCAGGCTTGTGTGTAAGAGATGGTACAGGCTTGCTTCTGGTAACTTTTTCTACTCTCAAAGGAAGTTACTTGGGATGTCTGAAGAATGGGTTTATGTTTTTAAACGAGATCGTGATGGGAAGATCTCTTGGAACACGTTTGATCCTGTCTCTCAGTATCCACAGCCGCTTCCACCTGTTCCTAGAGAGTATTCAGAAGCTGTTGGGTTTGGTTGTGCTGTCTTAAGTGGTTGTCATCTTTATTTGTTTGGAGGTAAGGATCCGTTAAGAGGATCAATGAGGAGGGTTATCTTCTATAATGCCAGGACGAATAAGTGGCATAGAGCACCTGACATGCTTAGGAAGCGACACTTCTTTGGTTCTTGTGTCATAAATAACTGCTTGTATGTAGCGGGTGGAGAGTGTGAAGGGATTCAGAGGACACTACGCTCAGCTGAGGTTTATGATCCGAACAAGAACAGGTGGAGTTTTGTCGCTGATATGAGCACAGCAATGGTGCCTCTTATCGGTGTGGTTTATGACAAGAAGTGGTTTCTCAAGGGTCTTGGATCTCACCAACAGGTCATGAGTGAGGCTTATGACCCTGAGACTAACTCATGGAGCCCTGTCAGTGATGGGATGGTTACTGGTTGGCGAAACCCATGTACTCTCTAAACGGTCGCCTCTATGGATTGGATTGTAGGGACGGGTGTAAGCTCAGGGTGTTTGATGAGTCCACGGATTCATGGAACAAGTTCATGGACAGTAAAGTTCACTTGGGGAACTCGAGGTCGCTTGAAGCTGCGGCTCTTGTTCCTCTAAACAACAAGCTTTGTATAATCCGAAACAACATGAGCATGAGTCTGGTTGATGTGACGAATCCTGATAAGAACAACCCTCGAGTATGGGAGAACATCGCGGTGAAAGGACAGTCCAAGAGCATTCTCAGTAATATATGGTCGAGTATTGCAGGAAGAGCTGTGAAAAGCCATATTGTGCATTGTCAAGTGCTTCAAGCCTGACATAAAAGAACTCAACAATGGAGTCAGAATGTTGAGAAGAAAGTACCAACCACATTGAGCTATCAAGAAGAGAAGACGGAGCAAATCAACTCTTGTTTACTGGCTCAAGCAAGAACTGTTTCAGATAGAGAGAATCTTCGTCTCAAACTCAGGGTGTTATACAAGAACTCATGTCTGGTCTTAACAGTCATACAAGAGACAGAAGAGAGAGAGAGTAAGAACAGACATGGCCATCTCTTCTGGTGTTGTTAATCTTTGTTAGTATTTATGTGAAGGTGGTTTTTTAGCAATTGTTATAGTTTTTTTTCTGTTGACATTTTGTCTTATGTGGATTTGTAAATCTCAACTCTTTCCTCTCAAAGTTCCTCTGGTAAAAATAGCATAATCTGTATCCCAACGGAAGAAAACTGATAGTATATATGGTAAGTTGAGTTTTATTTCCACACACAACACACATATATATATATATATATTTATATTTCATAAATGTGTGTAAATATTTTTGGAGTTGGCGTTTTAATTAGATATAGTTTAACCACTGTTAGATTTTGTGAAGTTTGTTTACAGTTTCTTATATGGTTTTGCTAATGATATATGCAGTGTTTTGGCCTTTTTTTGCATAATGAACGTTTTTTTTTGTTGCTAAAATTGCATAAAGAATTTTATTGCTAGTGAGACAACAATTTTGAATAAAGAATGTTATTGCTAGTGAAATCTTAATTTTAAATAAAGATTACTTTGGACACTAAAAGAATGATCCATTAGAAACGAGTTTTTGTGACTAGCTGGATACTCGAAACATTTTTTTTTTAAAATCTTAGTGCTTATATCTTGTGATCTTCTTCTCTCTTTTACCATCACGATAACTTCTATATTTTAATGATCTTTCATTAATTTTGTCCAAGTTTTAAATAATTTCATTAATTACTTTTTGGATATTAGTTTTCAGTTACAATGTTTATAAGATTTGAAGCTTATGAACATTTATATATAGAGGAGGATGATATGGTGATTTTTTTAAAAAAGTTAAAGTTTATAAAGTCTTTCATTTCAAATCTTCGTATTTAATAAGAGACTTGGTCTGTTTTTTTCAACCAGAAGGAGTTCATCGATTATTTTGCAACTTCAAAACCTCATAACACAGTTACGATACTTTAGATTTGTTTTTTATTTTAAGCTGTTGTTTTACAGAAAAAAAATTGTATTTTTATTGAGAGATAATGGATTTGCTATGTAGGAGATTTATTTTATCTTTTGGATTTGTTTGAACATAATTTAGAGAGTTGTTTTACTTTTTTTTTTGTGGAAAACGAGAATTGTTTTACTTTGTCTTTTAGATCATCTCTAATGTATTTTCTTAATTTTACTTCTAAAATAGAGGAAATCTATAATAAAAATGAATTTTGCTCTAATATATTTTTTAAATAAAAATCTCTAATATAAAATAAAATACAGAGGAATGCTATTTTTTTCTTTATAAATAGAGAAAATATCAATTTTTATTTTGGAAGTAAAAATAGAGATGAATTAGAAGAATTTTAACTCTAAATACTGAGGTGAAAATAGTGGTGAACTGGTGATGGTGATTGATATTTTATTGTTTATAATATTTGTTTTTAAGTTTCTTCAAGCCCATGGGCTGTTGGTGAAGCTTGTTGTTTATGGTAGGACGGATTTGGGCCTTGTCAGTGACACTGAACCGTAGTTCTAGTGATCGCAGTTTTTAATTGTCAATAGGAAGCAGTGACAAAAAAAAATTGTCAATAGGAAGAAGCTCAATACTATATTTACATCAGAAAACTAGATTAGGCTAAGTGATTTCTGCTAACATGATTTATTAAAAAAAAAATAGCACAATAACACCTTTTTTTTTGTCAACAGCTTACTAACAACTTAACGTGTCACTAATTTATCTTAACTTGCTATATTTATTACGCTTTCGTTATAAAACACTAGCGTACACAAAAGCAAGTAGGAATAAGATTAAAAGCTAAGTTTTCCTTATTAAAATTTCAATACTCATTAAGCATTACAAGTTTGCACTCATTTACATGCATAAACTATATGCATGCACATGCATCTATAAATTTAGATGCAACTGAGAACATTATATAGCACATTCAAAGCAAAAGAACATTAAATAAAGGAGGAAGATGTGGGAGAAGAGATAATGAAAAGAAGATGAGAGAACAGAGCAAATATTAAAAGCTCAACAGCCAACCAACTCTTCTTCACTCCAGTACTCTTCACTTGTTCAGCTTTTCCTCCTCCTGTCCCATCTTTATATACAAACACATAGAAAAACATTTATAGAGTCAGTAATTATCGGCATAATCATATGTATTAATCATGGGATTAGATCAGTGGTGTGCTTCATTAGATAGTAATGTTGATAAGCTTAATCTTTTTAAAAATGGAGCAATTACTAATTGAGCAAGTTTTACCTTTAACATTTTGTGAAGGAGATGTGAAGTTGGTCTTTCCTTCATTTGCAATCTTTCCTAAACTCTCAAACTCTTTAGCCAATGTCGAGTTTGGAGATAAATGCAGAAGCGCTTTCCCATAAAATCAAATGCAAACAAGTTAAAAGTAAATTAAAAATTCGTGATTCAGTAAATAAAAGAAGTAAATGTAAATCATTAAATACCATCAACTGTCATTTCCATACGGTATAAGAACTGAAATAATAATAAAGTAGTCCCTCCCTTTCAATTTAGTTGTCATGGTAGAGTAAAGTTTTGGTTTTTAAAAAGTGTTGTTTTATGATTTCGGTATAATTTTTATTACATTTCTATGCTATTCTATTTTTATTGATTGAAATGTGGCTAGAAGGTAATGATGTTTTTATTTCAAAAATACGTAAAATTAAATATTTTTAATATGTGTTCACAAACCTAAAACGACAACTAAAATGAAACAGAGAAAAGTATTACTTAACAATCAAAAATATTATAAAATCATACATTAATAATTGTGTGCGACTCCCTCTGTTTCAATTTATTTGATGTTTTAGAAATTTTTTTTGTTACAAATAAATGATATTCTCATTATTCTAGATAAAATTTAATGCTATTAAAAGAAATTTGACCAATTATAAAATGCTTTATTTTTTCTTATTGGTTAGACCAATTTTATTTAATACTAATTTTATGTAATCAAGATAAACTTTACAAAAAAATGTATTTTCTTAATATTTGTGAAAAAGCCTTATAATGAAACAGTAATTAAAACAGAAAAGATATAAGCTGTAGATAGTAGAACTACTTCCATTTCCATATGGTATAACAAATAAACTAAAATAAAGAACACTTCAAAGAATTAATAACTGAAATAAGACTGTACATTGTACTATGGATTACCTGCTAGTATCCAAAATTAGATTTTTATTAAAAAAAAGAAGAGAATGAGACTTACAAATACACTTGGTGATGTTAGGAGAAGTAATATGACAAAGGGTGGGAATATGAGCGGCTAGTGTTGCGTTAACCTTGAGACCAAGATTAGGATCATCTCTGTCTTTGACCAATATGCAAACACACTTCTCACTCTTTGTTGTAACCTGCTCGAAACCTCCACAACAATCTTTTGTTGGAACCTTTGCGTTTCCTCCCACGTATGGGAGACACGGTGAGAGTGCTATCAACTGGTTCGTACACTCTTCTCTGTCTTGATCCAGATCTGAGCTTCCAAACCCTACCAACATGGATGTTATCACCATGGTTATCATCGTTAGGGTTCTCCTTGATTGCTTCATCGTTCGATGTTGTGATCTGTTGATTGGGCGTCACTTTTAAGTTAGATATATAGAAAGGTGTGATCGTGTTAGATGATGAGAATTTATTACGTTTCACATTTATAGTTGTGTCAAGATAAATAAGTAATTTTAAACGTGTAACATATATATATATATATATATATATATATTTGGGCGTCACTTTTAAGCTAGATATATAGAAAGGTGTGATTGTGTGTGTATATATATATACTATCTAAGTGTCAATGTATCGGTTAGTTGATGAGAATTTATTACGTTTTCACATTTATAAATTATAGTTGTGTCAAGATAAATAAGTAATTTTAAACGTCTAATATATATATATATATATATTATATATATATATTACTGGAGTGTAATTATTTCTTTTTCTAAAAGAGTGTTAATTAGTTAAGGCTTACAACTTTCAAAAAGAATCAACAAAATCACTGGGGGCATAACTAAATAGAAAACGTCATCAGTTGAAACTTAATTATTATTATTTTTTTTAAAAAAAAGAAAAGCGGAAGCTTTTGTGTTTACGTTGTTTTGCTTGTTAATTAGTTATATTGGTTTCATTCACAAATTGTTGCCAGCGTAAAAAAAATATTTTGCCAATATTGTGACATTTTCGAGGGGAAATAATATTTAACCTTTGTTTGCTTTTATTTAGGAAAGAATGTGAATTTCTAAAGTTATCAACACACAGTACATGATACATGCAAAAAGATTAATTATATGATGGCATAGAATCTCTTCGTATACGTCAACCGACTATTTGGGGATGTATGTAATTTTTCAAAAGTGGACAAACAAGGCAACGACTATATCAACTGTCATATTCATACAACCTTATATGTGTCACGCATTAACTATATATATATACTTTTCCATCTGATAATATTGAATCTAAGATGAAATACAAAATTTGATATATAACCTTCACACATTCAAGCTTGGTCGATCGAAACCTAGTACAAATACATATCTTAACAACCAAATCGACGAGAGATCACTGTAACCACCACTGAAGATAAAACTGAAACTGAACCTCCAACTATATAACTTGGTATTTTTCAGAATATCATTCATCTAAATCATAGAGGAACTCAAGTTTAATAGGAAGATTGCATGTATACTAATTGAACAGTGATTTTGGATACTAAGGACATCTTTAAATTGGGTCTTTTAAGATAGAGTTCTAAACTTTTTATTTTTTACATTTTTTTAGATAAAAAATATCTTTTATGTTTCTTATTTAAAAAATGATTCTTAAATTTTTTTATTTAAAATTAAGAAACTATTTCTTAAGAAAAATATAAATCTCATGTTAAATCACTTGCATTAAAGATGCATGAACAATTTGATAGATTTTGCAGACGTTGTCACATCGTTTTTTTCTCCAAATTATTGCCATTATTCATAATTTCAATCATATTATTCTATTTGAATAATCCAATCATGATTTTTAAAGTTAGATGCTGACATGATAAGATTACAATTTATGAGAGTCATTAATGATAGTCGAGCCATAGGAACTCTGCAATATGCATGCATGTGTTTGTGATTTTTAAGCCACTCGAATCATTGTCCTTTTGTGGCTCTAATTTTTTTGATTATTGTGTTTGCAAGTTGCTCGTATTCTGTTAGATTCAGGTTTATTATGGGCTTTCAACTAAAAATTAATTGGTAATTAATGGATTGGCCCTAACCCTTTATATAGTAGTAGATTATTTTTTATATTTCCGATGTGGGATGTTTCTCATCAATACCCTCCCTCACGCTCAGACATCTAGGTTTGAAGCGTGGACAATGTGGGAATAACATCCACAGAGAGCCCAACATCGGTATAGTAGTAGTAGTAAATTAGGTCAAAAGATCTTATCGCTCTGATACCATGTTAGATTCGGGTTTATTATGGGCTTCCAACTAAAAACCAATTGGCAATTAGTGGATTGGCCCTAACCTTTTATATAGTAGTAGATTATTTCTTATATTTCCGATGTGGAATGTTTCTCATCAATATATATTTTTTTTTTGTGTTAGGTTGCGGCTATATATTCAGTCTACAAAGAAAATTGGACCAGCCATTGATAACAAACGTGACAATCTCAAAACTAATTATTTTACAAAATAGAAGTTCTCAAAACTTATAGTATATTTTTTTCCAAACCTTGTCTTATTTATTATTCTTTTTGAAAAGAAAAAAAGAAAGAAAAATAATCAATAATACAAGGTTTGGAAAACGAAACAATGTTTTATTCATCATTGCATGCATAATTTTTTTGTAAAAGAAAACGATGTTTTTACCAACTGAACTAAAACTTTATTTTCTAGGTGACTATTAAAATAAAAATAGAAATGAAAAAAAAATGTTTATTATTTTTGTTCTATATCTGATAAGGAATGTTTTTGTTCTATAATTTTTTAAAAATTAATGAATGATAAGGAACTATACACAACAATTGTTCTTCATAAATGATGTAATTTTGAAAGAATGAATAAAAACTAAAAATAGAAATAAAGACCAAAATAGATCTTAAAAAGTTTTTATCCCAAAAATAACACTCAAAGAGAAAAATGACCAAAATAGACTTTATTAAATGATGTAAATATATTTTTATTCATTTGGGTTAATTAATATAAATTTAAGGTTTAGAGTTATGGGGTGGAGGGCTTGGAGTTGAGGTTTAAAAATTAAAAAATATTAAAAATATTAAAATTTTCAAAATAAAAAAGATCTATTTTGGTCATTTTTTTTCTCAAGGTCTATTTTTGTGACAAAAATTTCAAAAGGGGCTATTTGAGAGTTTTGCCCAAATATTCCTCTTAATTCCTTATGTACCATTTAGTCACTTTGTGTCTTAATCCTAGCCCAGTTTCTATTTTCGGCCAGTATGTAAACTTTCTTCCTAAAGTCATCATACTAGTTTAGGAAAAATATATGTACTTATTTCCCTATATGACTAAAAGATGATAAAGAGCTTGAAAATTTGGTTGAGATATCTATAATTAGATTCACATAGTACTTGGTTGTGGTACTGACGTAAATGGTATACTAGATCTTGACCCGCCCGACTGGACGGGTGTTTTCTTTGACAATAATAATTATCAACTTGTACTTAATTATAAAATATTAGGTTTTATAAAGTATGATCAAAGTTCTTTGCTATCATATGATTGTTATTGTATTTAATGCACTTGGAACACCATGAAAAAAACGAATACTTTAGTATATATGTTTTTTCATTGTATATCTGAAATAACTTGTTAAAATATATTTAGCATTTGCTTTTCATTTATGTATTTCTAAATTAGAAGGCCTATTGAAATTTCTTAAAACCATACTATGTTTTATATGATTTGTTATTTATAATAAATCAACCATAAAATGCATCATAAATTATTTATTTGGACATTAGATTTATACAAAAAATGTAAATGTTAACTATTTACATAAGTGGGTTATATTTTTTTGTTTTTCATATCTTTGCATATATATATTTGCGTGGGGAAAAAGATTGTGATCTTGTTTTAAATGAACAGATATTCTTGGGATCATGGATTTAATGAGGAGAAAACTCTCAGCGAAACAAATATATACGATCCTTAAAAAAATGTAACTTAGTCCAATATAGTAGAATATTCCTCTTTGATAAGTAATTATAAAGTATGATATAGTTTTTAACTTAGTCCATTATACTTAGTCATATGTTATGTTTGTATCCAAACAACTATCTTTTTTAACTTTGTTATTCTTATATCCAAACAAAATCCTAAAGTACTTTTACTTTAATAAGATAGATGTTGATTATATGTTTTTACTTATACATAATATTATATTCAAAACGTATAACTTGATGCAATTTGATGTAATTGTATTATTCATATATTAACTTGTTGTTTTTTTTAATTTTATTTTGAAATGAAACAACATACATACGCTCATGCGCGGGTGTTTGATTTAACTTGTGTTCAACGTAAACTGATAAATCGCTGCTTTTATAAAAAAATCCTTTGTATATTTTTTATGTTTTGTAATTTACATATAGAGTATAATATTATATTATAATATAGATGTTGATAAAAAAATTATTTGTACATAATATTATATTAAAAATGTATAACTTGATGCAATTTGATGTAATTGTATTATTCATATATTAACTTTTTTTTTGTTAATTTATTCTGAAATAAAACAACATACTAAAATTTTTAATTATCAATATATAAATATCGATTTGGTTATATAAACTTTGGAATTGTAATTATTTAGTTTAAATTTATTTTAAATGCAGTAGCAGAATCTGTAAATAAAAAAATATAAAAAATAAGTACTTAATTTATTGTAAATGTAAAGGCTAAGTTTGTAAATAAAAGAAATTATTTTTAATACTACTATCCATGTATCCAAACAATCCTCACTATCCATGTATCCAAACAAAATCCTAAAGTACTTCTACTTTAATAAGATAGATTTGATGCAAAAATAATATACGATAAAATTGACAAATGATGTCAATAATTCGATAATTATTAAAAGGAGAATTCAAAGAACACAAAATGCGAAAATCTCCGATACTTTCAAAAACATATGGCTTGTAATATACTGTATATGAAGTCATATTTGAATTTTATATAATATATATAATATATATTTGTAGTGTATTACGTAACTTTCGAGTCTGACAAAATTCAGACACGAATGCTGGGAAAATGGGTTTTTAATTCCCGAAGTATTTGAAATCAGTAATTTTAATACTCAAGTATTGCTCGCGCAAAATTATTCCTCAACTAATAGTTGACTGCGCGAAATTAGGACCGAAATAGTCAACCGTTAACTATTTAACGGAAAGATAACGGTTTCCGTTAAATTTTTAACGGTTGACTATTCTAATCATAATTTTGCGCAGTCAATAATTAGTTGAGGAATAAATATGCGCATATAATACTTGAGTATTTAATTTGCCGATTAAAAATACTTGAGGAATTAAAAACAACAATTTCTTTTAAAATAAAATCATAATTTAACATATTCTTAAGTTAGATATAACCAATATAGAATATTTTTACTTTTTAAAAAAATTGAGGTTTTATAGTGACATGTACAATAATAAAAATAATTATAATTGTATTTCATGTTTATAAAATTATTTAAGATGGTTGTTAAAATAATTCTTAACTAAAAAAAATTCAATTTGAATAAATATTCAAGATATGTAGGGTTGTACTTAACTGAGAGTTTTAGATTATTTGTATTAAAATTCACTGTTATTGAAAGTGTTTTAAGAGCAACCTTTCAAAATAAATAATTTATTTGGTTTTATAATACTTGAAAAGTTGCTCTTAAATAATTTTTAATAACAATGGATTTCACAATATTTTATGAAATGTCAAGTTTAATAACAATAATTTTAAATGATTTATTTTGGGGGAAATTGTAATTCTAGCATAAATTTGATACCACTTTGCAAATTTACCTTTAATGAATGACAATTTTCAAAAATACCTTTAAATTTTGATGAAAATATACTAAATTATTTTTTCTAAATATTTATAAAACATTTAGAAACTCAATCTCACCCCTTCAACACTAAACCCAAAACGATAATCACTAAAATGTAAACCCAAATGTTAATATATTTTGATAGTGTGTATTTTTGCAAAGTGGTACTTAACTTTTGTTATTCTTAGCAATTTCTCTTTATTTTTTATTCATGGTTAAATGACAGTGGATTTTTCTAATACAAATCATTTAAAACTCTCAGTTAAATACAGCCCTACATATCTTGTATATTTATTCAAATTGATTTTTTTTAGTTAAGAATTTTTTAAAAACCATCTTAAATAATTTTATAAACATGAAATACAATTATAATTATTTGTATTATTTTACATATCACTATAAAACCTCAAAGTTTTTTTTTAAAGTAAAAATATTCTATATTGGTTATATCTAATTTAAGAATATGTTAAATTATGATTTTATTTTAAAAGAAATTGTTGTTTTTAATTCCTCAAGTATTTTTAATCGGCAAATTAAATACTCAAATATTATATGTGCATATTTATTCCTCAACTAATTATTGACTGCGCAAAATTATGATTAAAAAAGTCAACTGTTAAAAATTTAACGGAAACCGTTATCTTTCCGTTAAATAGTTAACGGTTGACTATTTCGGTCCTAATTTCGCGCAGTCAACTATTAGTTGGAGAATAATTTTGCACGAGCAATACTTGAGTATTAAAATTGCCGATTTCAAATACTTCAGGAATTAAAAGCCTATTTTCCCCACGAATGCTAGTGATTAGTAGCGACGAAACAAAATGAATAACTTGTTGGACTGTTGTTGTCTTGTTCTCATCAGACTCCTCACGAGAAGCTTGAAAACAAGATTAATATTATTTTTTTGTGCACCCCAAGATTAATATAATTCTTTTAACTTTTAAATAGAAAATCAACAACGTACATAACCTTGTCGCTGATACTGGTTTCTTAAAACTTTTTTAAAAATATTTGTGCATAAGTATAATCACAGATAATATGATAGTCTCATCGTAATGACTGGAATTACTCTTTTTTGTTTGTAGGGCATAACAGTTCAAAAAATAGTAATTTCTTTTGTCGACAATATATGTTCCATTGATTTTAGATTTTATGTGATCACATAACCGTGATACTAATACAAAAACCACTAGTCCAATGTGAGAAAAACACTAAAGAAGTTCAATCTCTAATATATACGATATTTTCCACAATTAGGTAGTGGATCAATTTAAAACAGTGAGTTACAAACATTTCTTAATCAAAAGAAAGGACATTACAATAAATTTTAATGATTATTGTAGATAAGACGTTAGGCCATTTTCACGTGTACCGGTTCATTAGGTACCCTACCAAACAACCAATTAATTCATGTATGTTTTAATATTAGGTGTTTTGTTCTCACATACAGGCAGATAACTTTTTAACAATATTAATATATATTTTATTAATTAAAAACAGTATAATAAATTAATATTATGTTTTAAAAAGTTTAAATCAAATATTAAATTAATTAAAAATAACAACACTCATATATTATTTTAAATACATATACATAATTTTTTTGGCTTAATTGTATTTAATTATATTCTTGGCTTAATTATTTTTTATTAAATAAAATACTTATATGTAAAAATTAAAATAATATATTATTTTTATCTTAAATAAGATATAAGTATTTAAGATAAGAAAAATCGTCTCACGTTAATTAAAGTTATATAAGCTATAAAATATAATAATATATAACTAAGCCAAATATATATATATATATATATATATATATATATATATATATATATATATATATATATATATATATATATATATATATATATTTAAAATAATATATGTATGTTGTCATTTTTAATTAATTTAATATATTTTTTTAATTTTTTAAAAACATAAATAGTAATTTATTATACTGTCTTTAATTAATAAAATATATATTAATATTCTTAAGAAAAAATAAAACTTAAATATTTAACTTTAACATCGTCCGTCCGGACAACTTATTTGAAAGTCTTCTGTAATATTCAAGGTTTAATCAGGATATCGGAAAAAAAATTTGGAAGACTTTCATGTAGGTCGTCTACCGGACGACATACATAGTTTGACTAAATTAAATATTTAAATTTTATTTTTCAAATGCAGAAGTAACCTAAGAGGACTTACATATAAGCTGTCTAATAAATATTAAATAGTAAATATTTAAGTCATCTAGAAAAAGTCAATTTTTTTATACAATTTGGTCAAATGCAAAACTAACATGTTTATCTTAGACGACTTACCGCGAGGTATTCTATGGTATTTTTGAGATTTTTCTGTTAACAAAGAAAAGTGGAAAATTTTTAGATAAGTCATCTCTAAAAATACATATAAAAATCAATTGCAAAACTAACTCATGCATTAACCAGACGACTTTCGTGTAAGTCTTCTACATCTAGAAAACTTACATGAAAGTCTTCTTAGCGAACAAATCTGAAAAAAATTGAGTTCATACCTTAAATTAGTGAGATAACTTCCTTAACACACAAAACTCTGCTCCAAGCACACAAAATCTCAAAAAAGTGTTACCCACCAAAAATCGTAAGCTTGAAGCAAAAGCTTGATTTTTTTTGATAAATATAAAAAGAAAGTGAAAGAGATTTAATTTTTGAGTAAAAGAAATGAGATAAAAAGATTGAAAACCGATTTTTAGGTGCATAAAGCTTCAAATTGGTTGTTCATGGTGGTTGGTGTATTGATGACAATTGTGTTATTGTAAATACTTGATGAATATGAGGTTGATAGAGTAAAATATTCATTTAAAAAAAATAATAATAACATTTTCGTAAATAATCAGAATTTTTGGGGTGAATATGACAAATGAAAATTCCAAAAAATTATGAGTTAGTTTTATGTTTGACTTTAAATTTTGAATCATTTTTGCAAAAAAAATCCATTGAAATATTAAAAAATTATGTATCTTAAAAAAAAATCTAAAACATGAAGATTTTGAAACAGAATGAATGTCTTTTAACTAATTTTTTTCCTTGTGTAGAAATTCTCAATTAAAAAAATCACCACTTATTGCTAAAAATATTCACATAATTCTTTAGACCTTTGGAAAATAAGTAAACAAAAATATACATAAGCGTAAATTCATGTCTTTGTCGGTCCCCATAGGCGTAAATGGAGGCAACACAAAAGAAACACATAAATACTCCAAAACTACACTCTCCCATAAAGATGCCACACCTAATTTCTCATCACCGACTTGGCTGGAAACACAGAGATTTGGTGGTTATATCTTAACCACCACAGAAGAGGCCAGGCCACCATTTCCCATACAATATATTATTTGAAGATGAGATTGTGGACCTTAAAGTAGTTAAGTGTGTTATGTACTAACACCATGTGTATCTCTCTTGTCTGTTTTACATTTTCACAACCCGGACGTCACTCTGGCCAAAGGCCGTACCACAGCCTGGACATTTCCGGTGTCGGATCTCTAAGCTTCGTTGGATGCAATGCTTGCAGAAGAGATGAAAACATTTCATAATTACCACCTGCACAAATATTTGTTTGCAAAGACAAAAGGTTGTTGATATATTAAATATTGATGATGATTATGATAGTGATAAGACAGGATCATTATGTGTGCTGTGATGATGAGATATAGGATTATTATTACTAATTATGAGGGTTATTTACCTCTTTAGGCCGATCAAAACAAACGCCACACTTGAGGATGTTTTTGCAATTCTTAACTTCTTCCTGGAGTCTCAGTGTTGCAGCTTCTACACTCTCAGAACCCAACTCTTCAAGCTCCTTGTTCAACTCCATCAGCTCTTCCTCAAGCTTCTTCTTCTCACTCCTGTTCAGTATACACAAATTTTATCAGTATACTACCAATACATAGCTATTGAGCTCAAACAAGAGATCTGTTTCCATCTCCACCTTTCATCATCCAGTTCCAGTTTGATGTCGTTTGTCCTTCTGCTGATCTGTTCATATTCCTTCTCGGACGAAGAAACAGCCGATTTGATCCACCTGAATTCCTTTTCAGCATCAGCTAATTCCCACTTGGCGGTTTCGAGACTGAGAGCTAGGTGACGATCTTCTTGAATCAGTTTATAAGCGTCAGAGAAACAGCCTTTCATCTGCGAACGTAAAAGCAAGTGAAGAGAGCTGTTTTGGAGAGTCGCAACAGCTAGACAAGAGAAAGCTTCTAACCTGTTCCTCACTATGTGCAATCCTAGCTTTCAGAGTCTCCACTGATGCATTAACATTTTGGAGCTGCTTTTCCATTACTTGCTTCTCAGATAAGTGAGTGTTGTAAGCATGCTTTGTCTTGACACTCTCGGAAACAAGCTGTATCATAAGATCATATCAATAATTAAAACTGATGTGTTCAAAGGCTAAACAGAGGTATAAGACAAAGGTTGGATTTGAGAAACACAATTTCAATAAAAAAATGTTCTAGTAGCAATAAACCAACCTTGATATTGTAATCATCCCTCTCAGCCACCTGCTGCAACAAATGTTGGTTCTGTGTTTGCATGTCTTCATAGGCTTGACCGACAGTCTAGAAAAACAAAGTTTTGTTGATTACGTATGAGCATTTTGGACTTTTAGATTCAATAACCTCCTTAAAACAACAAAATGAGAAAGAACGAGCAGAAGGATGATTGTAGAGCACCTCCATTTCAGCAATCAACGCCTCTGCCTCCTGCTCTTTAACTTTGATACCTTCCTTGAGTTCCAAAACCTCCCTGAAAATTAGAAAACAATATGATAATAGTCCCTAAACCGGTGACAAGGATAAACTGCATGACCTTGGATGTAGTAACATGAGAGAGCATACCTCTCAGAAGTATCTAACTGAGTCCTCAATTCAGCAATTTCAGCCTTTGCGGTAGCAAGCCGTTCTTGGCAAGCAGTTTCAGTCTCATTAGCTGCTTTCACTCTCAACTCAAGAAAGTGTTCATCTAAAACGTTTTTCAGTTCCTCAGCCTGAGCCTGAGCTTTCCGTTGTGATTCCTTGATTTCTGCTAAACCTCTGAAATTGGAAAGCTCAAATCTCATATCTTTCAGCAAAAAAGGAAGAGGTCACTTGATAACAACAATACACTCAAATAGTCACATACCTTTCATCATTACACTCACGAGTATAGATGCTCGCTAGATTTTGCAACTCTAATTTCTCTTTCAGCAGTTTTTCAATCTGCAATGTTACAATCGACCATTGAGACACTTACAGCTAAGTTTTCTGGAGTTTCAGTAATTCCTAACAGACTGCTGAAGAAAAACACTAAGCATACTAAAGAATTAAGTTCCTCCTAAACCGGTTGGAGAGTGGTTAATATCCTGATCGAGTTTATAACATGGATTCCGTAAGAATAAGTCATCAGCCTAATGGGAATGTAAATAGAGCAAAAAACATGGTAATGACGGATTAAAAAGAGAAACAAAAAAGAAAACTTACTAGAGCCTTGAGAGATTTAATTTCTGCCATCTGTTCAGCACATTTATCCTTTAAACCCTTCTGTTCGTCTGCCTTTTTTAGCATAAGAAAATCAATATTTCAGGGAACAGTCGAATAAAAGTGAACCAACTTACACATTTGTATTTCAATGATATACAGACTAACGTTGCATTTGTTAAAGCTGTGGTTGCGTGCAAACCTTATTACTTAAAGAAACTCTCAGCGACTGAGCTTGTTGACGCAGGTCAAGAGCATCATGTGCGGTGTTTTTCCACCGTTTCAACTGCGCTTCCATCATTTCCATCTCTTTAGACAAGGTTGATGCCATTGTAATAAACTCCCTTTTAATATCTTGCCGTTCTGGAACATGAAGATATATTTTAAGAGCAGGAATTTAAAACGCTACACAAGCAATGAGTACTGAAATGGAGTGACCATCACCAGAGTCTTGAATAGCTTCTTCTGTTTCAAGCTCCAACCCATTCTTTTCAACTATACAACTCTGCAGCTTCTGTTCCAGCAATTCAATTCGAGAACCAACAGTAGTTATCTTCTGTTTAGCTGCCTCCAGGGATTCTTCCCTTAGATTTAGGTCCTTCTCCCGTCTTATTACAAAGGACCTTTCAGCCTGAAGCAAGGGTTAGACAAGAATCGGCAGAAAACTCACTCACTCACTTACGAGGGAGAGAAACATACGCGGATTAAATAAGAGGCTAACCTGAGCGGCCTCAGTCAAAATCTTGTACCGATCCAGTTCAGAATTCCAGTGATGAAGTTGATCTTTGATCAAGTTATACAGTCTAGACGAGTATATATACTGGTCATCCTTTAGTTCATTCTACATCCATCAAGCAAAACAAGTCACTGTCAACTGCAACTATTGCTCTTCGAAATATCTCTACCCAAATATTGTGAATATACCTCAATATCTTGACACTGTTTTGACAAGGAAAGATTATACTCTTGTGCAGCTTGGAGCTCAGACAGACGACCTTCTGCCACTATCTAGAGTAATCATTCAAAACACTACTGAGCTTACACGTGAGGAAGTAAAAAGGAAAAAGAAAATATGAACCACTCTAGAAAAGTGCGAGCTAGTTACCTTTATTTCATCAATTGAGTCCTTCAGTTCACGCAGCTTTGTTTTATCTACAGACTTCTCAGGAGAAAGGCTTCCGTTAGCCACTGCCGGTGATGTTACATGACCTTCACATGCAGCATCCTTCTGCATTTTCAGGTTTATCAATTTTCGTCTATTTTCTTCAAGCTCAGCTTTGATCTCTTCCAGTTCACCTTCAATAATCAAAGATATTCCATACTTAGAAGAGTTATCAAATGTCACCATGCTAATCAACGTAAACTCTCACATCATGGTTCCAGAGTGAAAACGGACAAAAGTGCCACGCTTACACAAACAAAGAGCTGATTTTTTCATGTTTTCTAGACTTATGATTTAACCTTTGAGGTGTTTAAGCTCGGATTGATCTGTTGAATGGCTGCTTACATACGCCTGAATCTGCTCAGTATGTTCTTTGTGCCTCGCATTTAAAGCATCAATCATCTCACGCAAGTTTCTGGCCTCCTCTTTCATTAAGTCGTTAATGTTAGACAACTGAGTGGTGGCATCTGAAAAAGAAAAATAGTCTGTGAATTTTCTATAGACATTAAAACAAAACGAAGCGATAATTGACACACCAACAAACCAACCTTCTGCAGATTCCACAGCCTGTAAATTTTGTGATATGCTTTCAGCTTTCGCCCTCTGAGCCGCGATGGTGTTTTCAAAGACTCCCATCAACTCCACCGTAGAGGAATGACGCAGAGCAAGAGCTTCTTCAACCTTTCTTACTACCTCATCACTATTACTACTACCTATGGAATCTACTTGAAGAAGTCTACATAGAAACATTTCGTCAGCAGCGCATGGCGGAACTGAACCTAGAAAAAATCAAGACATTTACTTAGTCATTTATGATTATACTTAAGAACAAGAAAGAGATAGCTCCTATTAATAATACCTCGCTTTTTATCTGCAATGTCCAAGTATTTAAGAGCCTCTTGATTGGCTCCAGCACGAACTCCAAGCAACACCACATCATCTACCAACTAAACCGTGAAAATGCAAAAAAATTAACAACCACATAGCCTCTAAATCAAAACATTAAACCTGAAAAAAGACATAAAGTAATATGTGACCTGGTTCCAGAGGCGGTTAACAGAGATAAGTTGGTCATCATAAGAAGCTTGGTTGAGATGCAACTCATGGATCTTAGTCTCAACATCACACATACGTTTCTTCTGCAGGTCTAACTGCTGAACAAGTTTCTGATTCTGTAACTGTAGAACGGTGGCATCAACCTGGAGATAACAACACATGTAACCAAGAAAACCCACTTGTGAAAGGTCCTTAACTCAATCAAAGGCCATAGCTTTTCAAGTTAAATTATCGATTTGCATCATAAAGACTTACACTTTTAGCGACGGGATGAGAAGGTGAAGAGTTAGGGGCCGTGGCAGTGGGAGAAACTGAGTCCAGAAGATGAGGCTTCTTCTGCATCGGCTCGTCCGAGTCCTGGTTCTCCATTACACAAAAACCCTAAAATCGATAATGGCTCCTTCTCACAGAATCGCGAGAAGCTGGATTCCACGGAGGTTCCGAGACTTCGCCGGAGAATCAATTTTCAAGTCGACTGATTTCTTTTTATCTATAATAGAGAAAAACAATATAAAACGGTGCCTGTAAGCCCAAAGCTTATTGGGCCTATATTGTTGTTTTGCCATTATATATAGATTTTATTTTAAGTGTACATAGTATTTGGAATTTAGATTTAAGATCGGTCAAAAAAATTTGTTACAAAATAGACTTTTAAAAAAATGATTAAATACTTTTTGTTGTAATTTTCAAATTTTAACATGTTTTTTATTTTTAACTTTAATCCCAACTCCAAAACTTTACCAATAACTCTAAACTATAAGGGTATATTAGTTAACTTAATCAGTACAAATATATATTTACACAATAAAATTAATTTTTGTCATTTTTCTCCTTGAAATCTATTTTGATAACACAATTTTTCTAAGTATATTTTAAGGCATTCCTCTATAATATTTGAGTTTAAGGTTGCAGTTATCTCAAATAGTAATTTTTAAATTTTTATCACAAAATAACTCTAACGAAATTACTGAAATAACTTTTTTATTTTGAAATTTTAATTTTTTTACTTTTAAATTTTTTTTTTAATCTCATCTCTAAAATCCCACATCATAACTCTAAACCATAACTGTTTTCAATGAATATAAATATATATTTATAAATGTATATTTACATTCTTTAATAAAAATATTAAGAAATAGAGAATTCTTTGTTATTTGTCAAATTTAAGAAATATAGAATATAATTAGGAAAAAATGTAGTGGGTAGTTATACCTTTCAAAGTTTTTTTTCAGTTTTGTCTTGTTTTAATTATTATTATTTTAAAATTATAAACACTAATTATGTGGCATATTTTAATTGGCCAAGTGACTTGTGATTTAATATAAAGGATGGATGAAAAATTTACAAATAATGTTATTTTATATAACTTTCTGAGAACAAACAAATAGATTGAGACATAACCAAACTATATTATCAATATACATAGACAATAAGAGAAAAATTAGGCTATTATAATATCGTGCAAGAAGTGTATGACATGACTCCTTATATGTGATGCATAAAATAATTTAGTACATAACGTAACCATTGAAGTGTATAATAATAATTTATTACGTGGACTAATGTATAATGTAGTAGCATGATATAGGTTATGTAGGCTATAGATAATGACGTGGGTCCTGGCATATTTTGTTGATATATTATATGCTAATAATACTAGGCAACTTAAATGCTAATAACGGCGGTGCAAGCATAATAATCCTTTTGCCATAATCCCTTAGAGCATTATAACTTTTAACTGTATTCACGTGTCATCACCAGAATAATTCTCAGAATCCTTAGAAAAAAGTTGGTTCATCTAATTATAGATTATACTTTTATTAAATTAACATTCACATTGATTAGTAGTGCATAAAAGGATATTTTACATTTTTTCCTTAAATAAAAGCTACAAAATTACCTAATATGATTAATATATATGTGACAATTAATGTTTTGAATAATAAACATTTGATAATATATTTTGTAATCTTCATCATTTTTTTAATTTATATTATCAAAAATTAAACAATCACATTAACCATATAATAAAAAATCTAAAAAAAATCTTACATGTTATATTATAATTTTTTAAAAACAACTATAAATTATTAAAACAGTAAACGCATTACAATCAAAATTTTGTGAACAATGTTTTTATTTTTTTTTGCAATAAAAAGATACAAATGATCATAATATCATATGAATATTAAGTATCATTTAATATAAATTCAGATTAAATATATATACTTTAATATTGTTTAAATTAAACTATATATCATATAAAATACATATATGTTAATTATATACTTAGATGGATCATTACAACATATTTTGGTACACACATGTCATTATAACATATTAATATACGAGTTATCCCCTATATATTAATCCTGGAGCATTATAACATTTAAGTGTAGCCACGTGTCATCACCAAAATGATTCTCAGAATTCTTAGAAAAAAAATTGGTCCATCTAATTATAAATTATATTTTTATTAAATTAACATTCATATTGATTAGTAGTGCATAAAAGAATATTTTACATTCTTTCCTTAAATAAAAGCTATGAAATTACCTAATATGATTAACATATATGTGACAATTAATGTTTTGAATAATAAAGATTTGATAATATATTTTGTATTCTTCATCATTTTTTTAATTTATATTATTAAAAAATTAAACAATCACATTAACCATATAATAAAAAATCTAAAAAAAATTCTTACATGTTATATTATGATTTTTTAAAAACAACTATAAATTACTAAAACAGTAAAAGCATTACAATCAAAATTTTGTGAACAATGTTTTTATTTTTTTGTTATAAAAAGATACAAATGATCATAATATCATATGAATATTAAGTATCATTTAATATAAATTCAGATTATATATATATATACTTTAATATTGTTTAAATTAAACTATATATCATATAAAATACATATATGTTAATTATATACTTAGATGGATCATTACAACATATTTTGGTACACACATGTCATTATAACATATTAATATACGAGCTATATATATTAATCCTGGAATATTAAAATCTTTACAAATAAGTTATCAATCCTAGGTAAGTTATTGGTTTCTCAATTATTTAATATTTATATATTATTTTATTATTTTATAATATGTACGAGCTATATATATATTAATCATGGAGCTATATATACGAGCTTTTTTGGTAGTCAGATGTCATCACTACAATGATTTTTAAAATCTTAAGAAAAAAATTTAGTCCATCTAAATATATATTATACTTTTTATTAAACTAATTATCAGATTAGTCATTCGTCCATAAAATAATAATTTTTATTTTTTCCTTAAATAAAAGCTACGAAATTATCTAATATGATTAACAAATATGTGATAATTAATGATTTTGAATAATAAATATTTGATAACAGTATATGTATCTTCCATCATTTTTATTCAATTTTATATTCTTGAAAGACATTTAAAAATCACATAAGTATATAATAAAAAAATCTAGATTTTTTCTAATTTGCTATATTTTGAATTTCTTAATATAAATTACTAAGGCTGTTAAAAATCTACGATGAAATTGTTTTGATCAATTGTTTAACGTTTTTATTATAACAAGATATAAATGATCATAAAATCATGTAAATATGAAGTCTCATTTAATATATATACATTTATTTCAATATCGTTTAAATTAATATATATATATATATATGTGTGTGTATTTCATATAATACATAAACATGTTAATAAAAATAATATTAATAAAAATAATATTTTTGTCACAACAAATATAAAAATGTTAGTAAAATCATATGAGTATCAAGCCTCAATAAATAAATATTTATACTAAATATATTATATATTTATATTTATATCAATATCATTTGATTTTAATTATATACTATATAAAATAAATAAATGGTTTATTTTGTTTTTATCAACAAAAAGTTTTGTAAATAAAAAGAAAGATTGTTTTTCTGTATTTTCTTACTTGAATTTAATTGTATACGTAATAGCTATTTGCTCCTCAATTATTCAATATATTTATTATTGCATAATATGTAAATTAATACAAAATAAATAATATTATCTACAAATAATTTGTATACATAATTAATCTTCATTATGCGTAAGCATGGATCTCAAAATGTTACTTGATCATATCATTTAAAAAATATGATTCTTCATATCGAAGTGAGATGGTGAATTATAACATTCGAATGATATCAATGAAGCTCAATTTAAATTAAATAAGTTTTTAAAAAAATATCAACAAACATCACCCTACTCATCGACATTATATTGACGATCCATAACTATACGTTTGGAGACTTATGACATTATGGTTGAACAATCAAGAATAATATTCAACGATAATTAGTATATTAATTTCACCCCGCGCATGCGCGCGGGTAATCATCTAGTTAAGCTATATTTTAGGGTAAATATTTACCCTAAAATCACTTACATAAAAATACTACAAAAGACTTAGTTGTCATTTACTTTATTATTATAATTACATAACCGATAACATTGATCATTATGAAGTAAATTTCTCACATTTTATCTCCATGATTAACAAGTTTACCCATTTTCTGAGTCGACTGCGATTCAAAGTCTTGATGTTCTTCATTTTGTTCGCTTTGATAATTAGTGGTTAGGGTAGAGTACTCTAGGTTTCCACCGTAAACCCGATCGAGAATCAAATATAGTGTCACAACAAATATTGTGTTTATAACGAATAACCAACTGAATTCGAGGTTGGCCAACGATTTAGCTCTATGAAGAGCTTCTTCGGTTGAACACTTAACCATCGTACGTCTTATTTCTCTATCTTGAAGAGAACATCCCTTAGGAACCAAACTTGGTGTGTAAACCATGAAACCTATCAGTATCAACCACGCTCCTTGAAAAGCTATGCTTGAAGATCTCACAAGGCTCACCAAAAAACTCTTGGGCAAGGCAATACCTTTTGAAGTAAAATGAAATTATTAGTTACATAATAATGTGGACCCAATTGATTACTCTATATAATATATATTGAAGCTGTAATTTAATCAAACAAAACAAAGAAATTTAAAATATGAAAATTTAAAATGTATGTCAAAATTAAAATATATAATAATTAGAATTTCTTATGTTGAAATTTCATATGCATCTGGATATGTTGTGGTGAATTACAAAATTTGTGAAAACATTGAGTTTTCAAATCTTTGTCGCTTTGTTAATTAGTTTCATAAAAGACTTTTGTAATTAATCTAAAATTCCGAAATTTGGTAATAAAAGTTCATATTTTATCTCAAAAATCAAAAAAAAAAATCACAATATTTTTCTAACAGTCTAATCGAATAAACCAAAGGTGCCATGGCCAGACCTGGTCTAGATACGTCATCAAAATTCATGAAACTGACAAGAAATCTTTCAGAAATATTTCGATATTTATATATATATATATATATATATATATATATATATATATATATATGTAAGAACTTTTAGATACTATATTTATTCTAGGTGTCTGAGAACAATATACCCATGAGTGTGGTGAGGAGAGAAACAAAGATAATGAGCTGGAAGATGAAATGGTATTGTCCCTCAAGGCCCATGTGGTCGGCTGAGTGAAAATGGAAGAGAAGTAGCTGCTGAGTGAAGGCAGCGGCTAGAGCTAGGAGGGTTAGCCCCTCTGAAGCCGCCGCTCTAGGCCGTGCTCGGTCAAGCACTACTGCTAAAACAGCATAAGCCAAAAAGGACATGGCGATGGAAGCATGTTCGAAGTTGCGAGGCTGGTGTGTTATTAGTCCGAAGAAGAGCTCCGTTGACATGAAAACTGCTGAACATGACATGATTATGTAGAGCTCTAAGTACCTGGTCTTTGCTGTTGGAAACCATGGAGATGAGTTGAATGTGTTTGGGCGTAGACAAAAGAGTTTTATGTTGTTGAATAAGTGCCATAAGCCAAATGCTACGAGCGCAAAACCGTTTAAAACATGTCCTTCACGAAATCCCATGTTGTGGCCTTTTATGTCTTAGTGATCTTTGGTGTGTGATTGTGAGCAAGAAGCATCGATAATCGATGTGTTTTATATCAAACGTTTGTATACTGGCCAGCCTGGCTGATTTTTTTATACAAGTCATAAAAACCCATTTGCAAATAAATGAGGAAAATTTGGAGTAACAAAGAAAATTTAATATTTTAATCAGAACGTATTTTATACAAGTCACGCACGCATCATGGAATGTGTTTCATATATTCACCGCATAATCAAAACAAAAAGATAATTGTTGTATTCTGTATATAAATTATAATATATACTCTTTTACTTTGATTATATGGCTTCCTATAATTCTCTAGTTTGTAATATTTTGTTGTTTGTTTGAAATAAAAAATAAAGTTCTTTACACACATGTTGAACATGGAGATTAAGCATGTGATTTCAGATATTCGGATTGGATTCGAATAAGATACGATTGAATCTAATTTTTTTGAATAAATGAATTCTATATCCAATAGGTACTTAGTAGATTTCGGTTCGGGTACCATCGATTTTGGGTCAGTTCTTAGTACGTGTTTATTATGTGTCATACATATATTTACAAAATAAATTAGTTTACATGTAAATCAAAGTGATGTAAATCAAAGTAGTTTGGTGGTTACATATTTGCCCATTAGTATATCCAATTTGGGTTCAAGTCTCATAAATGACATTTTTATAAGAATTTTAATATTGAAATGCTATATATATTTACAATATAAAAGAATACATAAAAGTCGAAGTGGTCTAATGGTAATTTAGTTGTTTCTGTGCTTATCCAATCTAGGTTCATGTTGATGACAAATTTTCTAATATTCTGAATTTTAACGTATCTATTTCGGTTTAAAATGATATCCGATCAGGTTTCGGATAAAAACCAAAACCGAACTGATACTCACATGTATTAGAAACTGAATCCATTGGATAATATGGCCATAACTAAACAAACCGAACCATTGAAGTGATAAACTGGATCTATTGGATAATATAAAAACTTATTAATATGATATTATTAGTTTATTTTTGTTATTAGTAACTCATTAAAAGTTTATATTTTTATTTTTTATTTTAGATTTAAAATTTAATTTTATGATACATAAATTTAAGAAAATAATATAATGATGTCATTATGTTTTGTGTAATTTAGTTTTAGAATATATATGTCTAATATTTAAACTTAAAATATTTATATTAAATAAAAGTAACATATTTTGTAAGTAAGTGTAAGTCCATTGTTTATTAATCCATTTACATATATATTTGAAGACCGAAAACCAAAGAACTCAAATGTAATTAATGAATTTTATTAATCATTTGTAAAATTAAGAGTATTTTTTGGAAAAAATTAAATTTTCATTAAGGGCATAAAATGAGAATGATTCCCTTTTAATTTAATTGTATAATAAATAACTAAATTTTAAATCAAATGAAGGGAATAAAATATTTAAAAATTTAGAGCGACCCATAAACCTTCTAAAATACTCGAAATATTACTATCACTATTTTTTTTTGCTTAAAGGCGTGCAATACTCGAAATATTAATGGTTTTTAAGTATTTTGAAAGCTTATGTTTGCTTGCTGGCTACATCCCTTAACGCTTGGAAATGGGGTTTTGCCACCTCCTTCCAACCCTATTGTTAACACGATATACAGTTGTAAGTCAAACATCGATTCCGTGAGACTTGGCTCCACAGCTCAACAATACTTAAATTCAACTCAACTTATAACCAAAAAAAAAATTGGATGCCTTTTAGGTCATTAAAAATGTAACTAGTATAAACGCATCGGTTACGAATGTGGTTGTGAGAGTTTAAAAATTCGAGTGATTGTGGTTTTAATCATTACTAGAAGTTGACATGCACGTTCGTGTGGATATATTTTTCATTTTGCAAATATATATATATATATATATATATATATATATATATATATATTTGATATTATCGTAAACATTTTTAATATATGATCTAAATTTTAGTGTTACATATTGTGTAACTTTATAATTTTATTATTTAATTTTTATTCAACATTATAAATATATAAAACTGAACTTATAACCAAAAAAAAAAAAAACATTTGGATGCTTTTTAGGTCATAAAAGTGTGACTGGTGTAAACGCAGCGGTTACGAATATGGTTGTGAGAGTTTACAGATGCGAGTGGTTACGGTTTTAATCATTACTAGAATTTGACCCGCATGTTCGTGTGGATATATTCTTCATCTTGTAAATATATATATATATATATGATATTATCGTAAACATTTTAATATATGATTTATATTTTAGTATTACATATTATGTAACTTTATAATTTTACTGTTTTATTTCTATTTAACACTATTAATATATAATATATTTTTTTATATTTTTACTTTGTTATTCAACATTATTAATATATAATAATTTTTTTATGCATTTTATACACATTAATATATTTTTAAGTACAGTACAATAAATTCATAATCTGAAAAATAAAATATAAAATAAAAAGTAGATATTTTTAGAAAATATACAACTTGCATACAATACATTTTTATAATTTATTTAGCTATACTATAGAACGAATATTTATTTAGGATAAAATATATTTCCATGTTGTGTTTAAAAATCAACTTTAACATCAATCATTTAGTATATTGTGGGGTTTCATAAATAAATATATTTCTGTGTAATTAAATTAGCCTATTATTTTGGTAAACTTTATATATAATAGCATCTATGATATTATATTAGTAAATTTTATCGATATAAGATATTTATGGATGTTATGGTATTAATTTCTCTAATTTTTTGTTATTAAATTAAGATTTTCAAATATTATACTACTTTAGATTTTTACAAGAATTTTTTTTCTTTTTCCATTTTTTTAAAAAAATATACAATTTGTCATCTATGATTTTATTATTTATAAATTTGGATTTAGAATATTTATTTTTTAATTGTGTATTTGGTCAAAATTTCTTTGAAAAGTACAAAAATATTTTTAAGTTTGAAAGATTATATGACTTTGATTTTTTTGTTGGTAAATTAATGCATTATTTTATAAAAGAAAATTTTTGAAATTTTTGATAATATGTTTTTATTTTTTAATGCTTTTGTTATAGTTAAAAAACTTTAAATTTGTAGTTAAAATTGATTTTTCATTAACATCTTTTGAATTATTAAAAGGAGAAATTACAATTCTACCACAAGTTTGATACCACTTTGCAAATTTACCTTTAATGAATAATAATTTTTAAAAATACCTTAAATTATGATGAAAATAGACTAAATTATTTTTCTAAATATTTATAAAACATTTAAAAATTCAACCCCACTCCACCCCTTCAACACTAAACTCAAAACAATAATCACTAAAGTGTAAACCCAAATGTTAATATATTTTTGAATAAATGTATTTTGCAAAGTGGTACTTAACTTGTACTATTCTTAGCAATTTCTATTATTAAAATTTTCTAATATCCTACATTGTAAATAACACTTGAACTAAAAAGTTAGTTATATACTATTATATTTGAGAAATTGATAAAAATAACATAAGTTAAGTATCACTTTGCAAAAATACATATTATCAAAAATATATTAACATTTGGATTTACACTTTAGTGATTATTATTTTGGGTTTAGTGTTGAAGGGGTGAGGTTGAGTTTTTAAATATTTTGTAAATACTTTGAAAAAAAAATTTAATCTATTTTCATCATAATTTAAAGGTATTTTTGAAAATTGTTATTCATTAAAGATAAATTTGCAAAGTGGTATCAAACTTATGGTAAAATTGCAATTTTCCCATTATATTTTGTACATAATTATTTTCAAATGATATAATGTTGTGAGTATCAAACTAAATAAAAATAATATGTATTTGCAAATATAAAAGTTTAAGATATGCTACCATTTTTTTTGTATAAAAGTGCATAGTTTATTTTATTTTTTTTAAACGGTGAATAATATTTTATTTATTTAAATGAAAGCATTTTTAAAATAAAATAAGTTAATTTACCAATTTTATATTATTTTGTTTTATCGAATTCCTATCTATTTCTATTTTAATATAATATAGATTATAGGTATGGAATTCATAAAATAGCAATAAAACTTTAATTAATATTAGGGGAAATTATAATTCTACCACAAGTTTGATACCACTTTGCAAATTTACCTTTAATGAATGACAATTTTCAAAAATATCTTTAAATTATGATGAAAATAAACTAAATTATTTTTTCTAAATATTTATAAAACATTTAGAAACTCAAATCCACCCCTTCAACACTAAACCCAAAACAATAATCACTAAAGTGTAAACCTAAATGTTAATATATTTTTGATTGAATGTATTTTTGCAAAGTGGTACTTAACTTATGATATTCTTAGTAATTTCCTTAATATTAATGCATAATAATATTAATAATGATGAAATTAGATATTGTATTATTATATAAAAATATTGAAAATTTTTAATAAAATTTTGTTATATTTTTTCTAAACAGACTTTTTATAACTTAAAATAAAATTTAAATCTATTTTTTCAACATATTTTATTATATATTTGATTGATTAATATAAATAATCAAATATGTCATATTAAATAATTAATCAAATGTTCCTATTATAGTAGATAAAAAGTAAGACTTTAAATCAATCGAATATATTAGCGATTTGTAGATTTTGGCATTTTACCCAATACCCAAACGCGTATCCGAACCCGACCCAAAAACTCGAACTGAAATCTGAATCGAAATAGCAAAATACCCGAACGGATATTAATTAGGAGATATTAGATATCCGAACCCGAACGGGTAATATCCAAACCCGAATGGATATCCGAAGATAACCGAACATAAGTATATACCTTATATTTCTAGTTTAGATCTCTCATTTTATTTAAAATATTTATATTAATGTTACACATACTTTATAAGATCATGTAATATACATATAATTACTGACAAAATGCTTCAGTACTCATTTAAAATGGATGTCAAACTTTTTGATTCATGTATCAACAAAAGTTACATCCAAAATTTAAAACAATAACCAAATCGATGTTTTGTTTTATTTTTGAAATGTTATCTCTAAATCTATTAACCATTCAATTTATATAAAAAAAATCAGTTAAGTTAAAGTTATATTTTTAAATACAAGAAACTTAAAAATGAAAATATATTTCTCTTTCAAAATCTAAATATTTGAACCTGATTCTAAATACCGGAACTCTAAAAATACATGAACGTGTTTTATATACCGAAATACCAGAAAATCTGAAATATTCGATCTAAACCCGAACGGTTGGATCGAATATGGCATTTACCAAAATTAGAAATAGCCTGATTGATTTGGTTCCGATCTCTGTATATTTTATATGTGTTTTGGTCTATCACATCAAGTAGTTAGATTTTCAATACAAGATGTAGTTATGCTTCAATACAAAAGAGTATTCAATCCATTCAAGTTATGGTTTGTACCTGAACATAGTAACCTCCTGTCAGAAGAAAAGAGCATTAGTGCCAAAGAGGCAATCATACCGGCTGTCCTAATGCTCAATACCAAAGCTACTAGGAAGTCTCCTGCACCCTACAGTTAAATATATATATATATATATATGTTTCAGTCTCCACAAGGGCAGAGAAGTTCTCAGGCTATAAGTAATATTGTCAACAAGGTGAAAACCAAGCAGAGTAGTGTCCTGGTGAACACAGCCATGTAGTAACATAATGTTGAAAGAGAAGATTCGATTGAAGTGAATAGAAAACATACAATAAACAAACAATTCCTAAAAGTAGAAACTGCCAACAACAACACAAAGAGTTGCTGCCTGAGAAATCGAACTCTCTGGTCACGTAATATTGTTGCTACCCACATGACGATTCTTGCTCCTCCAAGGAACAACCTCTCCTCACAGTCACATACTTCACAGTAGATGTGAATCTAAACCGGTTCAAATTAGAGCTTAAACAAGTGTTGGAGTTAAGATCCGCCACTGCATCAACAATGGAGCAAGCTTTTGTTACACAAGGTGGAAGGAGACTAAGCGGATCCTCATCATCATGACTCTCCCCATGGAAGTTCTTGATGTCTTTCAGCAACAGCGCCGTGTAATTGCTCTTGTCTTCTTCCTTTGATTGCAACAATGTTACTGGACTGCTTCTGCTTATCACTTGAAGTTTCGCAGATTCTTTTTCTCTCTTTATCATCTTCTTATCTCCTTTTCTCGCGTTTTGATCGATTTCTCCTAGTGGGTTTCTCCTCCTGTACGGTGATTTCTCCAGCTTCCGTGACGGTGGAGGAGGAGGCTGAACCGCTGCTCTTGCCGGAGACGCAGCGGTTCTACAAGATTCTCTGATGCTTCTTTTAACAGTAACAAACTTAATGTTGCTGGAATTTACTAAACTACCCCTAGGGTTAGGGTTTGTGGCCTCCGATCGGCTTCCTCTATCTCTGCTCACTGAGCGATAATTCTTAGAAACATCTCTTTCTTTGCTCGGAGTAGTTCGTCTTCTCCTTTGACGAGGCGAACCATTCACTCTTTGAGGCGTCGCCTCGCGGGTCCTCTCGTTTTTGTCAAAATCGAAGCTTCTCTTTGAAGCAGAGTATCTTCTGGTGGAGTTGCTCTTACTTAGCTTCCCGCATTGTATCAGTATTGCATCAACTTCTTCTTTCGTACAGCTTGAGCTCCTCACCACTGACTCTGTCTTCTTACTTGTACCATTCTCTTCTTCTTTCTGTACCTCCTCCCGAAGCTCAATCACCGGTCTAACCGGCAGCTCAATCACCGGTTTAGTGGGTTTATTAACATCATCGGGTTTGACTGGATCTTGGGAGGTGCCACTGGAGTGAGGTTTCTTGCTGAGGCAACAACCCATTTTTTGCGAAAAGATATTGGAAGAAAGAGTGATTTAGATTGAAACTTGGAATTAATTAAAATGGAAGAGTGAGAAGAAGAGCAGTTTTGAAAATTTACATTGTAAGAGGCAATGGAGCCGTTAGACATGAAAGAGAAGAAGCACTGCAGTCAATGTCGTTTTTATCTCTGACTCCTTTGTTCCCTTTTTCAAACTCAGAATGATTTTCTTCAATTTTTAAGGAAATATTATAAAGATACACCTTAAAAAAAAGTTTATAACCAAAATAATCATCAAAGAAAATTGATTAAAATAAATTTTATTAAGAATATAAATATACATTGGATTAAATAATCTAAATTTAGAGTTTCGAGTTGGGGTGGTGTTTTAGAGATAATGTTTAAAATTTTTAAAAAGTTAAAATTTTTAAACAAAAAATCTATAATTTATTTTTACGACCAAAACTTAAAAATATAAATTTCAAAGATTTGGTCTTTTTTTAAGTGTTGTTTTTTTACAATTCCAACCGCTATTTACATACATGTTCGATGGGCTTTGTCGAGTAATGAAAAGAAACCTAGTTGATTTATTTGTAACACAAAATACTCCAGTCAGAGGTGGATTCACTTGAATGAAAAGAGCTGACACACTTTGATATATATATATATATATATGGGGACCTATATATATGTGTGTGTGTGGTTTGTTAAGTTAGTACAAGCGACTTTCATCAGCTCTTGTGGTTATTTCATTTAAGGGAAAATCTCATAACAAAATATTGAAATTGGTATTTACTGATTTTTTAAACTTTGAAATTTTTCAACTAGCACCTTTAAAAACATTATATGTTTAAACTCAAAACATTATTTAAAAAACATTTTTCTCTAATAAAAGGTTATAAATTATATGTTTTCTAATAAATGTTATAAATTCATGAAAATCACTCTTGACCAAATATGTATTCTATTTTTTCGTTTTGAAGAGAAAAAATAAATAATAAAAACATAAAAGTTCAATTTTTATGATTTGAAACAAAAATAATAATAATTTGTAAATCAATTTTGGATCAATAAGTGAAAGCAAATTCGCGCTTATTAAGCGCAAGTCAAAATCTAGTAATTGTTTATAGCAAAAAGCAAAATTACACCTTACTCAATCGTTTATTATCTTAACTTGTAATTGTTATTTTTAAAAACAGATTTAAAAGAAATTAATTTAATAACTATTACATTACATGTTTTAACAACTAATGTTATGATAAACATATTTTTAATGTAAGTGGTTAATTTCGTTTACTTATTAAACATGTCACTAAAAATGTATATCTTAATGTTTACTAATCAAACATGTCGTTAAGAAACACATTTAAACAGTTTAAATATCGAATTAGATATTGAAGGGATGATAATCTGACAAAGACAGTCTTAAAAGGAAAGGAAAGAAAACTTTTCTAAGTGAACAATAGAAACCACCTCGTAGTCTAGTGGTTTCTGCTAGATGAGGAGTTGCCATGTTGGTCCAGGTCAGGGATCGATTCCCCTCTAATAAGAAATTATTAGTTCCACATGTGGCTACGTGGATATGGGTCATTGCTTACAGCTCATTTGAATACCCGGTAGAGGGTATATCCGTGGGCTGCATCTTCCATCCGGAGATTAGGTCTGTGTATTTAATAGATCCGAGTTTAACTTTTTTTTCAGTCAAAAAAAAAAGTGGACAATAGAAAGCGAACAAAGGAAAAACGTGAATAATACTGCAAAGAAAATGACACCCATCGTCTGTCTTTTTTTTGTTCGCTTACACTCATCGTCTGTCTATGCTGCCAATTGTAGTCGACTAAAGAAAAGTAATAATAAATATATGTTGGACTAACTGATTCATAATTAAAAATGTTCAAGAAATAATTATAATACTAAATTGTGAATACATAATATTTGGCATAATTTAATAATGTTTTCATATTGTTTGAAAACAGTGATTGTCTGAATTTACACATTTGATATACTCCTTCCATTTTACAAAAAAAATATCATTTAACATATTTCATACGAATTAAGAATTATACAATATATTAGTATAAAAATAATTTAAATAAAATATGTTCATTATTCGAAAACAAAAAAAATAGATTATATTGAAAATATAGAACAAAATAATCATAAAATGACACTTTTTGGAATAGAAAACTACTAATAACCTCTATATAAATGATTCTAATACATTAATTATAAAAAAACTATGATATTATGAATTTTATTTATGAAAATAAGTTAATTTAAATTTTTCATGTATTTCAACTCAAAAATAATTTACAATCAATAAAGTTAACCATAATTTTATGTATGTATTTTTTACTTTTTAAACTACTAAATTACTAATGTAAAGTTTTAATTTATTCAATGAAAACTGTTTAAATAACATCTATGAAATAAAACCACACAAGTGTAATTAAGTTGTACTGTGAGGTTGAAAAGGTGCTCTCTAAGCATTTGGGATTTAAAACTTACCAAATTCATATTTACTTGTCATGTGACATGTGTATCTAATTCGTATTGCAAACAAGTGTATCTGTCTAACGCTGATGGACATATCCTTCCAAAAGTTGTTGGTTGAATTTTGGTCCACCGGATACTCCTAAAATATCCAAAAAAATCTATGAAACAATTTCCAACATATGAGATAGTTTTCATACCATATTAAATTTAAATTTTTAATAAACTTTTAATTCAAAACTAATCAGTAATATGTGGATTGGTTTTAGCTTATATACATTTGTTCAAAATTTATACATATATTTCACTTATTAACAAAATTTAATCCGTAAACGATTTAATTACTTTCAGATTTTATTCTGAAAAATAACAACAAAGAGAAAAGTTTTGTGTATGACTTCACCGTAAATCATACGTCTGGATGACGCAATGATTATAACACATGAACCTTGCTCACGTATTTTTTATTAAATTGTTCGTAAATAAAAATATAAAGTTCTTCCATTCGTCAGCCAATCATGTTTGTTGTCACATTCCCAAAATCATAATGAATCCACAAATTAAACAAACAGGAATAACTAAAATAAACTTTTACAAAATTTTGTTACTAAAATAGATTTTATTAAATTCAAATATATATATATATATATTTTTTATATTAACTAATTTAGACTAAAGATTTAGAGTTGGTAAAATTTTGGAGATAAAATTTTAAAATTAAAAAAATATTAAAAGATATTAAATTTTTCAAAATAAAAAAGTTTAATAGTTTTTCTTTAAAATCTATTTATGTGACAAAAAAAATAAAATGCTTTAAGAGATTTTCCCTTAAATAAATGTAAACTCATTTCCCCTGAAACAAGCTCTACATATATAAATAAGTTAACATCACACACCTTCTTGTTCTATACACCATTCATTATAACCGAAAAAAAAAAAAACATAACAACACACATGGCTAAGCTCATTTTCTTTCTCGCCATCCAAATCCTCCTAGTCGCCGCCGTTTCCTCCACCGGAGACGACGGGGAGCACTTTGCAAGAACCATAGATCGTAAAAAGAGTTTAGTTTTCTAGTGGGGATGAACTTTGCTTTTAAGACAGGGAAATACAACGGTAGTACGATCACGATTCTTGGTCGGAACGCCGTGTTGTCGGAGGTTAGAGAAATGCCGATCGTCGGAGGAAGTGGGCTTTTCAAGTTTGCTAGAGGCTATGTTGAGGCTCGAACCAAATTGCTTAATCTAAAGAACGGTGATGCTACTGTTGAGTACAGTTGCTATGTTTTGCATTATTGATGTTAATCATGTTTTTGTCCTATTTAATTGAACCAACCGTAATAGTTATAGCTTTTCTTGTTGCGTTTGGCTCATGGTGTGTGTTGTTAGATTTGTTATGTGGCTTATTATAATTTTGTGTTATGTTACATGGAATTGGAAGCGGATACGAGAAAATGGAACCGTATGGAAATGTAGGAGGGAAATTTAAAAAATTAATAAATTAGGAAGCGTGTATATATATATATAATATATAATAAAATTTATGACTAAAATATATGATTCAAATAAAATATTTATTCATTCTAATTAAAATAAAATATATGAATTCATATTATAATTGTGAAATATAAATAATTAAGTTTATAAAAGTATTATCCAGTTAATTATTTTTAATATTTCATGGATAATTGACACAATATATCTATATTATGTTATATCTCTAAT